>CABFVX010003253.1:0-22540 GCA_902151425.1 Timema shepardi
AAATATATATATATATATATATATATATATATATCTTTTTAATACAAATATTTTATAAGAAGCATATTTCTATAAAAACAACTTTCAAGCTATACGTAAATATATTTTTTGACTTTTCGAACACAAAAGGTAAAAGTATTGTGACCGCAAAAATCTAACCTGAAATGTCTCAAGACATCCCCCAAAACCCTAAAACTGGTCTTTGCAATGACGTATATCTGTGTGTCTGTTTAAAATTAAAATTAAGAGTAGTTTAAGAAAGGGCGAAAAGAGAAATTGATTTTCTCAAAATCGATTCTAACGATTTTGATTAAAATTTGTATCTAGGTGTTGGTTAAGATTATAAATAAACTGGCTATTTTCATTTTCCATCAAAATTAATTTTAGGGTACTTAACAGAAGCAGAAACTTCCGTATCTCCGTAACTATTTGAGATACTAAATAACTTATCATTACAAAATGTTAGGACTATTAAAAATAAAAAAACTTGTATATGAAATATATTTTTATAAATCCAACAGTTTCTGAGATATAGGCAATTATATTAATACAATTTTGTGAGCTTTATTTGTAAAGAGATAATACTTAAGTTTTAACGCAATAATTCTCCAATGCCATAGAGTAATTAAATATAAGTCTCTAAAAGTTTGTTGTTTTTCCTTAAACCCCTTAGGAGAAATGTTTGTATAACAATGATCTATATTCATTTTAGACTCAATAGTGAATATTTATATTTTAATTGGTCAAAATTTATAAATGAGGAATTTAATAGCAATTCGATGACATGAAGATGTGCAACACCTAATAAAATGTCGAAAATTTTAACCGGAAGTAGAAATTTTAATACTAAGTGTTGACCCTTGTGGAGCCAACATTGATCTTTTTTTTATCGGTCCAAACATACAAATGAGGACATTAATTCTTTAAAAATTAAATTATAAAATTTGAAACGGGGTCTAAAATTTTTTTTACTAAGTATAGTACAATTTATGCTTGGGTTTGCTAATGTATATTATTTAGTTTCGCGTATATTACGAGTTTTGAGTAAATATCTCCATTTTTAAATAACAGAGCGAGATAGTCCGTGCGGATTTCCGTATCATTTATTTTTTCTATAGCCTAAAGGTGGGAACAAAAATATTTGAAGGAAGATTAAATTTAAGTAATAAATATAAGATTTTAGACAAAAAAAGAAAAAGGATTTAATGTATAGTCCGGTTGAGAGAAGAAAAAAATTGTGATCATGTGGCCCTTACTATTCGTAAGTGCAGGGGTTATTTTAGCGCCAATCAAATCACCCGTTAGGTTTATAAGCTTATCTACTAATCAGCTAATGTTTTTAGGGGTTAGGAAGGTTATATTTAGAGAAATTGTACCCTTGTTTGCGTGAAGAGAGAGTAGTTTTTTTTTTTAAGGATAAACCACCTTCACTACACCCGACCGAGATTCTAAACTCGATTTCCTCGTCATCTTATGTCTAGTCTTCTACGCGAGTAGCGCCTTAGACTATGTGACCACCAATGTGGAACGAAAATGTAGTTCTAAAGAGGAAAATAAAACCAACAATAGGGGTGTGTACTTTTGGTACTGATAAATATATCAACGTGTTTTAAATACATTTTATTTGTTTATTTGAGGCATTTAACTTGTACTTTCTAAACCGACTGATTATATCAGCACATGAGAATTTCTATGAGCGAGAGCGAAAGGGCCTACAATTTTTGCCTGTAGAGGTATACACTCCAGGTTTTTTTTTACATACCACAATCGACATGTGACCGACGGCTTTACTTCCCCTCCGAAGGAAGTTGTGTTACGAATTTTTTCACTCAAGAATAATCCGTCAACCCCGGTTGGCTTAGAACCCGAAAACATTGGGTCATGAGGCGAGAACTTTACCCCAATATCACCAAGTCGGCTTTTTAAATACCATTTAAATCATAATACATTACTAAAGATACAACAAAAAATAGTTTAGCTTCATCTAAGGGGTGAAGGTGATAATCTAAGCTGGTTTGTAAGTTGTGCACTGGTATAATCAGCTAGTTACAAAAGTGCAGTTTAAATACTCATAATAATAATAATAATCTATTTGCAATAAATATTATTTTAAAATGTCTGAAGTAAGCTACTCCAATAATTAATTTTTAGTGTTTTTTTTCTCCCCCAGATGGTGTTTACACGGCCTAAGGCTTCAGTCTCACGTTACATTGGGATTATCGATGACGGTAAAGTCAGGGTTCGAATCTCAAATGAGTGAAATAGTAGTGATTATCTACATGAGATCTTATCGCGGCGTTTAAATACTAATACAGATTTGCTTTGTCAAAAATTATCTTTCTCATTCATTAATCCTTTAGGCAACGTTGCTAATAATCTTGGTGCTTATTTATTTCGCACCACATCTTACCACCCGTTCGGATTATACGTTAAATTACCAATTACGCTAATGGGTCAGAAATTGGGAAGGTTGAATTTAGGGGAAGTGAACCCGCATTTGCGTGGAGGGAGAATGGAAAACAATTTAGGGAAAATCGCCCTTCATTTCACCCTACCGAGATTCGAACCTCGATATCCCCATCCTCGGTAGTCTGGCTCAACACTAAACTAGCGCGTCAGCCAACTACGCCCCACTGAGGTGGTCTACCCTGGTACTAAAACATGCATATACGAATCAAAATCAAGGTGTATCAATCAATCTGTCAGTGAGTGTACTTGTACGGTTGTGTTACTACCCCCTCCCCCCTTTTTGACGGAATTACTTTCTGGGAGCATGGGGGGGGGGNTAAGGGGGGGCGTAGGAAGAACAAAAAACTCGTAAACAACTTGAGGGCTTACGAGGAGAGGTGTTCATTGAATTTATCCGCGAAGGCGATGAAAGGAAAGGGTTTTGGACTCCCGACTTGAGATCATCAACGCTTTTCCCTCTTTTCAGTTATCCCAGCAATGTACTCTCTCCTTGTGGTCGGCCTCTCCAGTTTCGGTCAACGAGCACTTATGGCGGGGCGTATGGATGGCTTGATTGCCCTGAGGAAAACCTTTTAGGATATTTACAAATCAACTGTTTTACCCTGTTGTTCTCTATGGTTGTGTAACATAGTGTCTTACTTTACGTAACAAAACATTTAAGGTGTTCGAAAACAAGATACTTAAGTAGATATTGGGCCCAAAAAGGGATGAGGGAGGATACTCGGGAGTGGAGGAGTTTAAATAATGATGGGTTACATATGCTGTACTTATTGTACTCATCACACGTTAATGTTAGGATAATCAAGTCTCGTAGATTACAGTGGGCAGGACTTGCAGGGGAGGGAAAAAAAGAAGGGGGCGGGGGGGGGGGTGCAGATTTGACCCACAATCTTCCCCCCGTAACCTCTCCAATCCAGTAAATTGCAAAATAATGCTTTAGAACACATGAACACAACAGTTGTTTGTGGATAAAATAATTTAAATAATCATCTCTAACTTCTCCTAAGTTCATCTCTTTAAGGAAATCCTCTGTTCCCTTTTTGAGGTAGTTTGTAATACATATTTAAAAGGTGACCTGGTGATCAAGGGGTAAGGTGTCAGACTTCTGTGCTGGCGGCCGGGGTTCAAACCTCGGTACCGGCATGGATTTATCTGATTACCAAACCCTTCCTTCACCTCTGACAAGACATCTTGTGAATGTGGGGAATAACAGGCCTCCACTGTGGTTCGGATTCCACGTTAAACTAGTAGGTCCTTCATTTCATTTCACAATCACCCTACCATTACACATTAGCGTAAGTGCGTATAACCCGGACGGTTAGTAAGATGCGGTGCTAATAATAATAATAGTAATAATACATATTTGGAAGATGGTACAGGAAACGTGGATGGACAACATATAAAAGGGAACAAACACAAGATGGCCTTTTACAATGAAAAGAAAAACATAGTTCACACTTTACATTGCTGCCACTGGGCAAAGAGGTATTGGCTGCCTCTTAAAGAAAATCAATTGTAATCGCCCAATCCTTTGACCTAGGTTTCATTTTATCTCATTAATGGGAAGTTTGAAGCGATCAACGCAACTTCCTAAAAGAGGAAACCAAAAAACACAAAAGGTAGAAAAAGGAAATTGGTAAAGTATGATAGAACACTTAGATAGGAAGGGTGACCTGGTGGTCTAGGGGTAAGGTGTCAGACTTCTGTGCTGGCGGCCGGGGTTCAATCCTCGGTCCCGGCACAGATTTATCTGATTACCAAACCCTTCCTTCACCTCTGACAAGAAATCTTGTGAATGTGGGGAATGCCAGGCCTCCACCGTGGTTCGGATTCCACGTTAAGCTGTAGGTCCTCCATTTCATCTCACAATCACCCTACCATTACACATTAGCGTAAGTGCGTATAACCCGAACGGGTAGTAAGACGAGGTGCTAATAATAAATAAATAAATAAATAAATAAATAGATAGGAAGATGTACTTGTGTTTTTTTTTCCTCTTTTAGGAAGTCGCGTTGAATGTTTCACCCTCTTCCTTGATGGATTCCGATAGAATGAAACCTAGGTCGGAGGGGATTGGGCGGTAGTGATCAATTTTCTTCAAGAGGCAGCCATTACCTCTTTGTCCATTGGCAACAATGTAGTGTGTGGATCGTGTTGTTCTTTTCACTGTAACAGCCATCTTGTGTTGGTTCCCATTTTATATGTTTTCCATCCACCTTTCCTGTACCTTCTTTCAAATACATAGTCTCATAAGTTCAAAAATCTTCAGTATTATAGACATATTTTTGAATTTTTGAAAATCAATAATAATTCATATGAGTATAACCTGAATAGTAAGACATGATGATAAAAAAAAATCTTAAATACAGTTCATGGATGTTAATTTATTACTTGTATCGTATATAATATGGGTAGTTAAATCTCATTTTATTATATTTATTTTGTACTTAATTGGATTAAAAAAAGGATGAATTCTATTTGAAGAGGATTAAAAAGCATGATAACATATTTTATGAAAAAAAATATTAAAATAAACTTTATTATTCAATGTTACATAATGAAATAATGATAATGCATAATGAAACTGGAGTGTAAAGTATAATTATGTCAGGCATCTTGAGCAATGCCTGTTTCCGGTTGTTCTAAGATAGGAGACTTTCCCGAGACATGCCGGAATGCCGCCCTGATTTTATTAGCCAAGTTCAAAGTCGTGGAGTTAGCTGCCTCTATTGGGTCCGTCTAAAAGCATAAAATAACAAGATATTAATTATTGGGATAAAAAAAAAAGTGTTACCTACCTTTTACTTCCAGTTAGGATTATTCACATATTCAAAATTATAACCATATCCCATAGAGGGATGTCGAGACATGAATTAGGAAGAACATCCCCAACACACCCGACAGGATTAAAATTCCAATCTTTTGATTATCGTCAATTCAGTCTATCGCATGAATAATGCCTTTGACAAGGATTGTAAAACTTATTTGCACTATAAGGTTGCACGTCCCTTCAAGCGTTCCTAATAGCTCGCTCACTTCATAAAAGGAAAATGCGGCCAAAACAATAAATAATTTTTTTGGAACCCATGAACAAGCACCGACTTCTTACTCTCGTTTATTTTCCGAGTTTAGTCTGCGGACCAAATTAAATTGTCAACTCATTTAAGATTAATTCTTTTGATTCAACAAGGACAAATCTCAATTTTGTATTATTTTTCAGGAAACAAGGTAAAGCAGTTTACCATCGTGTTATCTCATCAGAGAACAAAGTGTAAAAAAAAAATGTTTGTGTAGTTTCATTTGCGTCTTAAATTTGTATAAATTTAAACATATTAACTTTTAACGTAGACAATTCCTTTGTAAGTCATCTTGTCAATTAGGGGTTTGGAAATATCAATAAACCAAATATAAAAGGGGGACAAACACAATATGGCCTTTACAATGAAAAGAAGAACACAGTTCACACTTTACACTGCTGCCAATGGACAAAAGTGTAAAGTGTGAACTGTGTTCTTCTTTTCATTGTAAAGGCCATATTGTGTTTGTCCCCGTTTTATATGTTTCTATCCACCTTTCCTGTACCTTCTTCCAAATATAATACAATTACCTCATAAAGTGAAGAGGTTTTCTTTATAGAGTTAAACCAAATAGAAATTTCCTTGGAAACGAGTGTTTTGGGATGGAAACAACATGCTACTAATATATAAAGATGAAATGTGATGTCTGTTTGTTGCTCAATCAAGCCCCAACCACTCTAACCATTTTGTGCTTAAATTTCGGAAGGATATAATTTGGACGACCTGTTAACATATAGTATATATTTTTCCTAATAAAATCCAATAAAATTAATGGTTCAATTTGGTTTTTCTTTCTTTCAAATATTGTGTTAAATCACGCGATCTATCATTTTTTTCCTATTGAATGTATAGTTAATTTTTTCTTCCTTTATTAATTTTGTGTGGCACATTTAAATACATAGTAATGTGATTCAATTTTGAATATATTTTTAAAATATATAATCCGCGTGGTGGTTGTCGGGTCACGGATGAGTCGTGAGGGCCAATCAAAACCTGTCCTTGATTTGGTGGCATGTGACTTAGTCGTTTGTACTTTTACTATACAAATCTTGGTTCTCTTTCATTTTTAAGTAACAGAAATAGTCCAAATGTTTCATGAGGTACTAAGAGACTAGATAATACCGAAAGGTATTATATATTAAGTCAGAACATCCACGTAGCACATTCATCCTATAGCAGATGGCATTGCCTGTCAGTTAGTTGTTTTTATTTAAATTGCCTTTAGAAATCTGGTAACTTTGTGGTACCATACTTACGTATTAGTCTTACTATATAACATTTGATAAGTAATCAGTTCTTTAAAAAAGTAAGACTGAAAAAAATGTATTAATAGTTAGTAACCTAGAGATTATATGAATATACTGTATTATAGGGGAGACCTGGTGGTCAAGGGGTAAGGTGTCAGACTTCTATACTGGCGTCTGGGGTTCAATCCTCGGTCCCGGCAAAGATTTATCTGATTACCAAACCCTTCCTTCACCTCTGACAAGACATCTTGTGAATGTGGGGAATGCCAGGCCTCCACCGTGGTTCGGATTCCACGTTAAACTGTAGGTACTCCATTTCATCTCACAATCACCCTACCATTACACATTAGCGTAAGTGCGTATAACCCAAACGGGTAGTAAGACGTGGTGCTAATAATAATAATAATAATAATGTATTATAGGAATGAACAAAAAAAAGTAAAGTCTATACTGTGGTGGTGGTGGTGGTGGTGGTGGTGGTGGTGCTATAGGAAGTTAACATCCTCTGCAGCCCAACAATTACTGGACTATGATAAAATAATATATAACAATTACTATTTTAATCAAGAAAATTATTTTTTAAACTTGGATAATATTATTTTTTAATAAATGAATATATAATTTATTTTTATAAACAATAAGTGCTTGGCGATATTGCGTTTTATTTTGTCCTAAATAATATTCAATCGAATGCATAAACCTCATCATAAAAAAATATTAAAGAATATTACCATAATCCTCTCAAGAAGATGTAGGGGCAGAACATCGGCCAAATGTCCGTGTACAAGTGGTGATATCTCTACTAGTCTCTTTAGAACTTTAGCAGCGCGCCGTTGATTCTCCGGGAAAGCTGTAGTTCTAAGAGTCGCCACTAGAGGAACCAAAGCGCCTTGATCTAGTACCTCTTGTGAGGTCCGGTCATTCAAAAGCTGTCTAAAGATAACATAACAGGGGTTAAATGTAAGAAAAGGTGGTGGCCGTAAGTTCACCCAAATAAAGGTTTTGTTTTTGCTGTATTAATTGTTGTGATGTTTTTCTGGTTGTTATTGTTATTTCTATTACTATAATTATCAATATATATTTTTTATCAGCTATCAGCGTGTTTTACTAACTGTTCAGGTTATAGGTCTATGTAATAACTAAACAAATAAGTTAGGGATTAGGAAGGTTTGGTTTAGAGGAATTGAACCCGCATTTGTGTGGAGGGAGGGCAGTCTAGTCCTACACGAGATTAGTACGTTAGACCATGTGGCTACCGAACTGGTTGTTATTTTATTATTATTATTATTATTTTATTACCCGCCTCGGTGGCGTAGTTGGCTAACGCGCTTGTCGTGTAGAGCTCTACTGCTGAGGACGGGGAAATCGAGGTTTGAATCTCGGTCGGGTGAACTGGGGGGGGTTGTTCCTAAATGGTTTTCCACTCTCCCTCCACGCAAATGCGGGTTCACTTCCTCTATTTCAACCTTCCCAATTCCTATTCCATTAGAGTAATTAGTACTTAAAGTGTATAACCCGAACGGGTAGTAAGACGCGGTGCTAAATATTATTATTATCTATTCATCTCAGAATAACTTACATCATATAGCTTATGTCAGGGGAGTGTGGGAGGGTACAAATAAAAAGTTTACTGTCCAAATTATTTTAATTAGGATTGAGAGAAACAATCCAGGACATATTCATAGAGATAAGGATGCCATTTGAACAAAACATCACTTGTAAACATTTTGTTGTGTGTTTTAATCATGAATGTAATGAATATACTCGTATTCGTGACCCTTTTAAAAATGAATGCATGGGATTTTGACTTGTTTTCACACACAATTATTTTAAAAACTACAGAAACTTATACTGTTAAGTGGAATAAATTGCTATACTGAGTTTTAGTTCTAGATCCAGGATTCCCCAGCCATTTGGATAATTTGCTGACACAGTTCCTGCAGGTTTTATCATGGTGAAATCCACCAACTGATTGTGTCAAGGATTTCTTTCTAAATATTAAAAGACTTCTTGAAGTTAATTTAAAATGTTTTCAAATATAATGGTGGTTGAGGGTGTTTTGAATTTGATAATACTACAGGTGGCCTAAACTACTATCTTAGGCATTGAGAAAGAAAAATGCATTATTGATATAAGTTTTGGGTGTGGTCTTACTCACCAACACCCTCTATTTCTGCAGCCATGTGTCATAAGAAAATTTGATTAGTCAGTAGCGCATATATATTCTGAGCTTATTATGTTGTTTATTATTATTATTATTATTATTATTATTATTAGCACCGCGTCTTACTACCCGTTCGGGTTATACGCACTTACGCTAATGTGTAATGGTAGGGTGATTGTGAGATGAAATGAAGGACCTACAGTTTAACGTGGAATTCGAACCACGGTGGAGGCCTGGCATTCCCCATATTCACAAGACGTCTTGTCAGAGGTGAAGGAAGGGTTTGGTAATCAGATAAATCTGTGCCGGGAGTGAGGATTGAACCCTGGCCGCCAGCATAGAAGTCTGACACCTTACCCCTTGACCACCAGGTCACCTAACTTATTAGGAGTCACAGGTTCAATCCCAATAGTTTAACATATGGAAATTATTAAATTTAATGTATTTTATTTCGCTAAAAGATGATTTAAGTTTCAATCTAGGAATTTTGCTAAGACAGACCATATACATTGTTGGAGTGTATAAACAAACCCAAGAGCCAGAATCGCGTCTGCTTGAACTCTATATGCTCTTCCATGACCACTCTTAGTTGTGTGCCGGTCACCCGTACCAAGCTCTGGAATTCAAACATGTGGATAGAGCAACATTCTTTCTATACGTCACGTCAACATAACATCACATACGTCACGTCAACGCAACATCACATACGTCATGTCAACGCAACATCACATACGTCACGTCAACGCATCATCACATACCGACAGTGCCATGACAAATAGTATCAAATAGATTTTAAAAGGCGGCTTTCATACTGAGCGGCAGCTTCATGGACCGTCACCAGAAGATGGTACTGGCAGACAATCTTCAGTGGACTGTTTTGACATTGACAGTCCGTTCTAGAAAATATGTGCAATTAAGTTGTCAGTGCACGGCCACCATTCATTTGCTATGCGCCTTTTGCAAAACCTTAAAGAATTGATTATAAACTTTTAATTGAACAAGTATGTCAATACAATAAAGTCTCATATAATACGATGGGCAGAGCCTACAGCGTGAGTGGGAGATTCTAAAACCTTGTTAGGGTAATACCTGGCATGTCCAATGGTAAGAGACCATTGGGAGGATCTTGACACTGATGGGAGGTAATTGGCAAGGGACTTTAAAAAAAAGCTTTTTTTCTTCCTCTTACAATTCCTTGTGAATTACGTGATATTCATCCCCCATACTTTCTCATTTTAAGTATCTTTCTCACCCACACTTTTTGATTGTTTTAATCTGACTTCTTCATCAAATGAAATCACAATAATCGCAAATTATTTGTTTTTGAATCTTTGCATGTTTGTAAAAGCAGTATGCTTCTTCCAGAACTTTATTAAAAACTTAAGTTCGCTTGTTGGTAAGTGTGAATAATGAATTGTTTTAGCATGATGCTGTGTGTGTGTGACGTTATGTTTACGTGACGTAGAGTTTGAAATGAACTTGATCAAGATGAATGAATTGTATCCACTAGGAATAGTTCCCATTCAATATCCCAAGTGAAAACAATAAAGAATTTTGTGGATATAATTTCAGGTAATACAATTCATAAATTTCATGAGTATTGTTTGTTTGAGAGAATGTCTGAATAGAAATCATCTCAGATGGATAAAATTATTCAACTCTACTGTAATAAGGTAGTAGGAAAAGTAAAGAAAATACATATGTTTGCACTAAATTTGATAACAATTACTTTAGTACTGGTATTATATTATAGGTTATGAATTGAACAAAGGTGCCATTTTCATATTCTATTTTTTGAAAGTGTTAGATGGTTCCTACTATACACGAGACTCGTACTAAGGTTAGCGCAATGTTTGGTCAAACAGATAGTCTATCAGTTTGAAATTAATAATAGGAGTGTAATACTTTCTCCAGCCAAATATTTAATTTCTTGAAATTCTCCCCACATGTCCTTCCCTCTCAAATAGAGTATAGTCGTTGTTAGTCAGTATTGACACTACAAAGCTTATAACTTATAAAACAAATTTCTATTTTAAATCATAATTTATATCGTCAGGTCACTTTATAAAGCACCTTCTTTATATTACACCTTCTTTATATTACAGATAAAGTGTTTTATAATTGTTTTGTTGTATTCATACACCCAACTAAGTAAACCGTAGCTATCATGCAATTTGAATTACGATAGTATTTAGTCAATGTAGACTTACTTCTATACATTTGTTTCTATATGCTCTGAAAGTTACCGCTATGGTGATGCAACTACATATTCAAATAAAAAAGGTTTATTTTTTACTATGTTTATCTTCGATTCAGACAGATAAAAAAAAAGTAAGTGGAATTTGATTTGATGTTATGCATTTTCAATATTATTATTTAAATTATAAGCTATTTTGTTTTGTCAATTAGTATATTCCATTCACCGTAGGAATTGACTTCTGAAAAAGACCTTTCAGAGAGTAATTCCTACCGTGAATGGAATATAGTTTGCCATATACATATTTACAAAATTTCCTCTTGACTTTGGACCTTAAGTATACTGTGCTACTTCTTTGCTTAGTAAGATTTTCTAAATTGCCTATTACCTTTTCAGAAGAAACTTCCTATTTGAGCTGATTTACAAAATTAGCATTGGTGTTTGTATATACTTTAAAGCTTTTTCTTTCCTTTAAATACATTAAAAAATGTTAGTAATATAGTGAATTAGGTTAGTATTATATTATAATAATCTTTATAAAAATATATTTATAAGAGCTATCTGATTTCTCAATTATACTTTTCTTAATTTAATAATTTATATAAAAATACATTTTACTCTACCTATATTTTGAAGTGGTCGTCTGTCATCCTGAAACACCACTGCTACCAACTTGACCAGCTCGCGGAGCAAGTTTGTTCCTTCAGGTGTTGCCACCACCAACCTCATCAACTCTAGTGCTGCGCACATTCATCACAAGATTAATAAGAGTTGAGTTTAGAAAAAGGTCGAGCTTATAAACATGCACGACAGATATTTTAGAGCGAATAGTACCTAACATATTGTACGCAAGAGGTTGAAACACATTATACTTTCTTTGTAACGCTCATAATCGAAACATATAGTACATAGTGCCCAAAGTTGACTAAACTTTTAACTGTTTTTGTACTATGCATTCTTGTCGTGTTTAGCTCGACTGCTGTGGACGGGGAGATCGAGGTTCGAATCTCGGTCGGGTGAACCGGGGGTGGTTTTTCCTAAATGGTTTTCCACTCTCCCTCCACGCAAATGCGGGTTCACTTCCTCTAATTCAACCTTCCCAATTCCTAATCCATTAGAGTAATTAGTACTTAAAGCGTATAACCTGAACGGGTATTAAGACGCGGTGTTAAATATTTTTATTATTATTATTATTATTATTATTATTATTATTATTATTATTATTATGTATTATGCATTGAATTGAGCATGTCACCCCTTGAGCTTGAAACATATTACCCAATATGATATCGCACATCTGGGCTACATCATTCGTAGTCCAGCTGTGGAAAGATTAGCCAGTACTAATGTACTAATTGTACATACTATCCATGTCCATGAGATGATTGTGACAGTAAGTTTGAGGGATTGGAACCAGTGGAAACATTTCAGACTAATTAACCCTTGTGACGGTTGGGGTAATTCCCCCCCTTGGAAAGAATACCCAAGGAGCTATCAAGGAATAGAACTTGGGACTCCTAGATATTAGTCAATGAGAATATGAGAAGCAGTTTTAGCCAATTAAAGGTGAATGCACACAGCAGATGAAAAATATATTATAAGTTTAAAATGCCTTGTGTTTTAGCAACAATGACTACAAATTGTAAATATGATTGAAAATAAAGGGTATTACATTTTTGATTCTGTTAATGATATGTAGTCCTGACACAATATTCATGACATTAATAAAATCAGAACCAAGTGAGAATCAAGCTGTAATAAATAATACAGACACCACTTAATTTAGGTTAATTAATAATTTTGTGTTTTAAAATACAAAGTTTAATGAACACTGTTTTCCAAGTGAACTCTTGAATGAAGTATTTTTAAATACCTTTCCTATCTACTATAAGTTAAGCTTATTTATATGAATAGAAAACAATCAAATTATTTAATACTTTTATTATTATGTTTCATTATAGAACGTTGTATTTTTATTATTAATTTAAATTATGCACTCATTATTAGTCATGCATTATGCATGAATATAAGCCCAGCCTAACATGATAAAAAGAGGACTTCTTGCAGCTTGATACTCTATTGTTATGGCACCATTCTCAATGTATTTGTGACTATACCCCATATACAGTAGGAGTGTATGTAAGTGACAGCTATATTCCATTCACGGTAGGAATTGACTTCTGAAAGGCCTTTTTCCTTACCTTAAATCTACTATATATTAGGATATTGGTAGGAAAAAAGACCTTTCAGAGAGTAATTCCTACCATGAATGGAATATAGTAAAAGTTACCCAATCGACTCTTTTGTATCAATTCACCAAACCATATAATCTGCCCCTTTTGTTGATTTGTTGTCACGTTGAGCAGTAAAAACTTTCACAACAAACAATTTGTTTCTAATTATGTTTTTCTTTTGTTTTTAACTATTTTAGGTTTGTATAAAAATAGGGAAGAGATTAAATCACTACAAACAAAAGTATATTCTTTAAATATTGCCATACTTTGTTATACTCATATCTAAATGAAGTTAAGACACTAGATAACATAATATTAATATATAGTACCTAGTTATTATTTCCAAGCTGACAAAGATAGGTTGGTAGTGTGTACCTACTAGACTAAGGCTCTCGGGATCGATTCCTGACATCGCCATTGATGAAATCGAGGCTTCCGGTTTCAAAGTGATGAATTAATGGCTGGGGGGTTGTGTCTGTTATAGAAGTAAGTTAGTTTTTTAATTTTTCGGTCAATAGTGCCTCTTGATTGTTCTGTGAAGATGTGGATCTAGCATTGGGTCCAATAAAGCCTCACGAAGACAACTGCGGAGCTACTTGAATAAAGGAGTGGCGTGTTATCTCTAGTCAAGAAAAACTGAGATTAGCGGCCGGGGAGTTTGTTGTGCTGACCGTATGATACCCTTTATTTGAAAATGTTAGCACCATCTTCACCAATATGTGACAGCCACTCGGTCGATATAACTCACTTGGCTGACGGCATGGCAGTTTTTTTAAATAATGATATAATAATCAGTTGTGTCAACCTTCAGATAGTTTGAATTAAATAACCAAAAATAATTTTAGTAAAAAAAATATATATATATATATATATATATAAGCTATGAGCAGACGATGCTAAAAGGTGGCCATTTTTATTCAAATCCAAGTTATTAATAGAAGCATTTAATAAGTTAAACTAATATTTAGCACCCTTGTCCAAGCGGTAACATCACATGTGTCCTCTCATATTAATAAAAGTGGGTGAAAGGTTTCGTTTATTCACTTACAGTAGAACAAGAGCCTGACATCATAGGTCCCAAGGGAGCCAATCAGAGGCTTTATCAAATCCTTGCACACCTCAGGAGCGTAGGGCTGTAACAGGTTACATCATCAGCTGAGAACATGCCGAGATATGTTTTATGGTGTATGTTACAAACAGTTAAGAAGTTTGTTCCAGTCCCCAGACGAAACAAGAAAGGTGGAAGGAAAACATCTAAAAAAGATGAACAAAATATGTATTTTACAATGCAAATAAGAACACAATTCACACATTACATTGATGCCACTGGTCAGAGAAGTAATGGCTACCTTTTTAAGAAAACCAATCTTTACCGCCCAATCCCTGGACCTATGTTTCATTTTATCGGAAATCATCAGGAGGGAGTTTGAAATGTGAAACGCAATTTTATATAAGAGAGAACCAAAAAAACAAAATGTAGAAAACAGAAATTTGTAAATAATTATAGAATACTTAGATAAGAACATGTAAAAGGAATAACATTAATGATAAATGAAATGGGCATTGGATGTAATTATAATAATATATCTCTAAAAAAACACTGGAAATGTATGTAATTTTGTTGATATTTAATATCTATCAAAAGTGACTGCTGAACATCACACAACTTGATGTATGAATATGTAAAAGTAGATCTAGTAAATTTTCTATCTTTCAAATATGGCCCTTCCTATGGAAATTGTACAGTATGTATGAGTTTATATTGGAAGAATATCACCTCTGTTCCAAATGTTACTAAATCCACCCCAAAGTATTCATACAAGTGTTTGCTGACTGTAGATGTCAATTTTAACAGCTGTATGCTGAACAAAGTTGGCTATTATCTTTCTATTTTATATCCATACTCAAAAATTATTTCAATATCGAACAAACTAAAATGCTTGCAAGAACCTACCAGAATTATTTTGAGCACTTGGAACGCAAGTACCCTAGCGTGGGTGCTAGTATCGGTGGTCAAATGGCATATGTTGCGTATCAGCTGTGCCCTGTAGCGAGCGTTCCCACTGGTAAGAAGGATGAGGAGTTCTCTCGACTTCTCCAACACAGCGTTGCTTCAACAATGAATGAAAAAAGAGAAGAGTTGTAAACTCTAGACATCATTTATAGTAGCTTGATCATGTAGTCTACCTCAGTGGACCCTGCTCACAGCTCTTAAAAACAAGAGGTATTTAAAAGAAGAAGCCATTGGTGATATATTACACAGTTTGAGATAATCTCTAATAGAGGATTTTTTTGTTTGTTTTTTCAACATTTGCTAGTTTACTTTTGTGACCCTTGTTGTAGTTCCACCGATTCTGTTTTTTTTAAATAGAAAGTTAGATAGGCCTCTGGTTGAAATTTAAGATTTATTACAGTTTTTGACAAAAGTTCAAAGCAACGTGCCATCATTCAGGATGTTTACAACAATTTTCATTTAAAATTCAAACACTTCTCGCACAATGATTCTTGAAAGGGATTTAAATGAATGTTCAGCCATTTGTTCAGAGGATGGTCGTGATTTATTGCCAGTGCAAGGATATACTAGAAATTACCCTCCTGACTTGCTCAATTTTTCTCTTAACTAAGAAACCGTTAAATTAATGAGTTTGCCGTGCAGATAACATGAAAAGCAATGTTACTGAAATTTCGGCAGGATTTTTAGTTTGTATGACTTATCCTGAAATCAAAAGAGTATTCCAGGCTTGGTTTACTTAAATGTAAATTTAATTTGATTGGGTGACGAAGTCTTAGAAGGAAGGGATCTAGGAGAGAGGTGGGGATATTCATTCTTCTGGTATCAAGCTCGGTTTTATCACCTGTCAGGTTTGTTAGTAGGTGTTGCCTTACTAGTCCTAAACTTTTTCCCGTGGATAGATGAGGAGACCAACTACAGGTCTTAAAGACACTGGGTCAATACTCCTAGGTATCTAAAATAATTCAATACAACGGTGGTCAGGACATGCAGCTTGAATGGGAAATTCTAGAACCTTGTTTTGAGTACTTACAGCCAAACCCAATGGGAAGACCTATACACAGATGGGAGCATAACATTAGAATGGGCCTGTATTATATTTGGAAGAAGGTAAAGGGAAAATGGATAGAAACATATGAAAAAACAAGGCACAATATGGCTTTAATAAAGAAAAGAACAACACAGTTTGCACTTAACATTGCTGCCATTAGGCACAGAGATGATGTTAACAATCAATTTTCTTTGAGAGGCAACCATTACCTCTCTGTCCAATGGCAGCAATGTAGTGTGAATTGTGTTCCTTTCATTGTAAAAGTCATATTGTGTTTGTTCCTTTTATATGCTTCTATTCACCTTTTCTGTACCTTATACCCAATATAATATAATTACCTCGTAAAGCGAAAAAAGGTATTCCTTATATAGATATATTAGAATGGATCTGAAAGCGCTAGGGTGTAGTGAGGTGGACTGAATAGAACTGCCTAAATATATGGATAGGTGGCGTACTTTTGTAAGTGTGACAATGAGCTTTATAATTCCTGGTGCCATAGTAATGCTTATGTATACAAATTACTACAGTTAAAATTAGTTTTGTATTAATAAATATACAGATATAGGTTAAGCTAGCTTGTCAGTAGCGATATATTTTATAACTGTATTTATATATTCCCAAGACTCAAGGTTCACCTGTGTTGTGAGAAGTCTGCCTGGCTTATCATCAACTCGTCTTCTCTCTTCAACACCCCTGCCTTCATCAGGTCGTCATAAGAATCCTCCACGCGCGCCCCTGATTCCTCCATGTTTATTAATTTTATTTCATCTTCTTCCTCCCCCTCTTCATCCTTGTCTAAGCCATCTTCCATTTCACTGTAGCCTTCCTTGATCTTCACTGTGTGTGGTTTAGGCATCAACTCCTGCTTCGTCTACAGTGATAATCGTGTGTTGCGATACAAAGGTGTGAAGTTGTGCTTAAGAGCTGAGGGTTTTATTACTACAATTTGTTGTTCTTACTATTTGTTGTTCTTACACAAGACATCTTGTGAATATGGGGAATGCCAGGCCTCCTACCGTGGTTCGGATCCCACGTTAATCTGTAGGTCCTTCATTTCATCTCATAATCACCCTACCATTACACATTAGCGTAAGTGCGTATAACCCGAACGGGTAGTAAGACGCGGTGCTAATAATATTAATGTTGTTCTTACACAACCTTTGACATACTTGGCTTATAGGTGTGTTTCTATGGCCATAGTGTACCACAAAGTACTAGTGTCTTAGTGATTATAAACAAAAATGGAGAACTAAAAAGGTACTAAACATGTCCATGACAATTAGCCTTTCCCCTGCCCTCTATTTAGTTGTATAGTTTATAAACTCCGTCTAGGTTGAAAGGTTGTATAATTATCTTACTTGATTACACTATAGTGTAGCCTGTAAAATAGCTCTATGGTGTATTTGATCAAGGAATATCTGCTAACCTTTATTCTTAAAGTGTTTATAGGCCTCTTCAAAATCTATATTTGTAAAAATTAAAAATCTAAATGACCTTTTCGGCTGTCAATGAAAATGGGTTGGGGAGAGTTTATGTAAAAGATAGAGAATGGAGACAAATAACAGATTTTGAATAGACTTTATTCATGGATTTTTTGCCTATAGACGTGCCAAAACGCTGTGGCCACCGGGCTGGGGTATGAAATACCTTTAAAGCTTTTAAATGCAGTTCTTTCAACTCATTCAAATCCTTTATATTGTTTCCACACGGTCGTCTGTGGGGAGCTGGCATAGCTTCACTTGTCTTGACCTGCTCCTTTCCCATCGTACTTGTACCGTCATTCACGCCGTCTTCTGCACTCGCATTCCCTTCCAGCGTTACCTCGTGCCCTCTGTTACTCTCTTCCGCCTCTTTGCCGCCGATATTCTCTTGTTCCTCAGCTGTAGCCTCCAGATTCTGTATTACTTTGTCCACAGTCTCCTCGACTGATGTAAGCTCACTGTCCAACCTCGAGGCAGTGCAGGTAATGCACTCGCATATCACCCTGATACCTTTAAAAAAATTTGAGTTGATTAAATAGTGTAGTAGTAGCTGTACTCTATCACGGGATCCTAATTGGCTGGAGTTACCCCTCCCCTCTTACCCCACAAATTGATCTAATCACCCCCTTCATTGTTGGCTTCTCAAAAAATGTGGGTGGTATAAATGAATCCATTACTCATCAAGGTCCTCCGGTGCTTAAAAAATTATGCTTTCCTCTCGTTGGTCATTCGCGGCCCAGCAAAGTGGTTTAATGGCTTTAAAAGAAATGAATAATACACTTATTTATGATCAGATAGGAGCCTATGGGTGATTTTACAAAAGTTGTGCTGGAAAATAAAAAGAACTTAGTTTTAAAAAGTTGAATTCAATTTATATATATAAATATTTATCACCGCATCTTACTACCTGTTTAGGGTGTATGCATATACAATAATGTTAAAGAGGTAGGGATGAGTGAGGAAACGTTTTAGAGATAATCTACACTCATTTTCATGTAAGGAGAGAGACAGCTATTTAGGAGGGGAGAAAACTTCAGTAGATCTGACCAAGATTAGAGTCCCAGTCTAACATGAGACTGACGCCTGGACCATTTGTCCACTGTGGTGGGTTCCAATTTATATAAAAGTATATAAGGCTGTGGTTATGTGAAGGGGAAGGCATGTATGGCGATACATTTTTTCAGGGGACCTACAAACGCTCGTGTTGACTGACCGTGTGACTCGCAAATGGCCTCCTTGTACCTCCGACCGATTACCGCTATCTGGGTGAGGAGATCCAGTGTTGTCAACTTTTCTCGCTCTGAACATTCTTCCCTCATTAGGATGTCGAGAAGAGTCAGCAGGAAGCCGCCCTCGATCAGCTCTGCCACGTAACGGTCCCTGATGGATATTGGATCAGTAGAGGGATCAAATAATAAATAAATTATTGGGAGGCTCAGGGTATGAAACCCTACTTCTCCTCGTCTTCTCCAACCGTCAAACGTAAGGGTAGTTCAGCAGGAAGGTATCCCAAAACATTTTTGAATATTGACTGTTTAAGGTATCTTCTCGAGATAAAATGTCTAGAGTGAACAAACTTACATGTACCAACAGTATCCCCATGGCTTCTTTGGTGCTGATTGGCAGCTGACGGTTTTGAAAAGTTACCAGACCAAATTATGTATCCCTACGCCGAACCATATGGTCTGCAAAATTGTGTGTTTAGCAGCTGTCACTTCTGACAGTCAAAATTTAGATATATAGCTAAATGTCGACTGTCAGAAGTCAGATGTGAGCTGTCAGTCAGCACCAAAGAAGCCACGGGGCTACTGTAAGCTTACCATCGCTCCCTTAGCTCCTTACATCGAAACAGATCGACGAAATGGAAAGCTAAACAACGATTTAATATGTTTACGGTGACCTGGTGGTCTAGGGGTAAGGTGTCAGACTTCTGTGCTGGCGGCCGGGATTCAATCCTCGGTCCCAGCACAGATTTATCTGATTACCAAACCCTTCCTTCACCTCTGACAAGACATCTTGTGAATGTGGGGAATGCCAGGCCTCCACCGTGGTTCGGATCCCACGTTAAACTGTAGTTCCTCCATTTCATCTCACAATCACCCTAACATTACACATTAGCGTAAGTGCGTACAACCCGAACGGGTAGTAGGACGCGGTGATGATAATAATAATAATAATATGTTTAAGAATTGCCATGAATAAAACTTGGTAAAAAAATATTCTCCTTAAGTGTACATCTTTTAAACTGTCTTACTCATACCTATTTCTTAAATTAAGTCGTTAATAAAGATTTTGTTAATTGTACACATTAAAATAAACATCCAATGGATTAAATAGTGAAGCTATGAAAGTTGTTCAGTATGGCTATATCCACATCTAAATATATTTATTAAATTGATAAATGAGACCCGGACACAGGAGTCGAACTCGGGACCTTTGGCTTAGTATTTCAACACCCTCCCAAGTCAAAGGTCGCTGTGTTATCTTATAGCTCGTGATATTATTTGATCACTCATATGCGGCTGATGATTTCAGTACATCCATCACAGACTCTGCCTTAAAATATGAGTGAAGAATTACCTTGGGCACAGAACGACTCCTAGATAGCTCAGTGGTAAGAGCATTGGTGTACTAAGCCATCAAAGGTCCCGGGTTGAATTCTAGTGATCAGGCGTTATTTTTAAATTTAAAAAACACATACATCTTTCGCTAACCCTTCTAAGTAGATCAGACCATTAACACTTTTTTTTTAATTCAGTCTTACTGCCTGTTTGAGTTATACGCTTAAGTGCTAATTATGTCAATGGGGTAGGAATTGGTAAGGTTGAGTTTAGAGGGAGTGAACCCGCATTTGTGTGGAGGGAGAGTGGAAAACCATTTAGGTAAACCATCCCCAGTTCATCTGACCGAGATTCAAGCCTTGATTTTTTTATTCCTCGGCAGTCGAGCTCAACACGACTAGTGCTTTTAGCCAACTACACCACCGAGGTGGGTCTAAAACTTTATCGCCATACCTTTCTGTCGACTGTATGAAAATGCCGTGAGCCGCCAGCAGTAGGTTTGTGCTGCGACTATACCCGAGATAAGACATCTGCAGCCACACGAGAAACCTGGCGAGCAACAGGCTGCCTCCTCTAGACAGCCGGTCCTCCACCTCGGAGCCGCCGCAAGAGCCAAACTCGTTCAAGAAGGACGTGAGAATTGAATGACGCTCTGATCTACAGCTCTGGAGGAGGTATTATATCAAGTTTTTGAAATTGTTTAAGTTGGGCACAATGAGCATGAGTTTTTCAGAGGCTGAAACCTACAGATTAGAAGAAATTTGAGAAACTTGTATCCAACCAGCTTTTGCTGGACACCATCAGCCTATATTTGAGTAAAAAATATGTCCCAGTATGTATTAAAGGTACTGCTACTAGAGCATTGAAACCCATTATAAATATATAAAAACCCTGCATAATTTTAGAAATGACTTATTATTTTAAAATAGGAATTGTGTATAAACCACAGGTCCACTAAAAAAAAAAAAAATATGCCAAGATGGAGGCAAAAGGTATCAGCGGGTTCTTATAGAATTTAAACCTTTAGACAGGTATATTTTATGTTTTATGATATTAAAAAAAAGAAGGAAAATGTGAGATAAGTTAATTTCAAAATTTTCTGCTAAATTTTAAGGCTAAGTTGAGGATTTAGTTAATGTATTTGAAGATTTATAACTAGCATTTTCACAAGAACTGCCGTTGTGTTAGGATATTACCCATAAAGTATGACCTTGACGCTCGGTCACATCAAAAAGGGTAAAACAGTGATAGGTAGAGGGGCCCTTTACTCCCTTTTATAGACGAGAAATTGGGTGTTCGGAAACTCATAGCCCAAACTTCACATGTAATTTGTTTGGACCAAAATTAATACAAAATCCCTATATACTTACATTTGGAAAACTATGGTAATACCATTAAATTGTGTTCAAAGTTTCAGGGTAAAGTGCTGGTAAAGCAAAGTTGTTAGAGCATGTGTGTACAACATGCTTGTTGTTTTTACACCCTTACATAAGTAAATAAAAGAAATATCTTATTTTGAACTACTTTGTAATAGTTTTCTATATGTATTTCAACAGTGGATACATTTTTTCTTACCGAATCCCATTTGCTCAAAAGTTCAAAGAGTTTACTTGTATTTTCTTTTAGTACTATTTCACCAAACATTTGTATTAATAGTTTTGCTTTATTTTTGTTTTAAACTCAAATAAACTATGTTATAATGATGTTTCCATGGTTTAAAAAAGTTGACAGATTTATTTAAATAACAACAATATTGTAATACATTTCTGTTTTAATTTGTTTACTAACAATCGTCATGGCCAACTGAATTACTAGCCAAGGACTATAGTGTAGCTAGGTCAAGTTGACAATAGATGTGATATCTTAATATTGTAATTTATTATTATTATTATTATTATTAGCACCGCGTCTTACTACCCGTTCGGGTTGTACGCACTTACGCTAATGTGTAATGGTAGGGTGATTGTGAGATGAAATGGAGTACCTACAGTTTAACGTGGAATCCGAACCACGGTGGAGGCCTGGCATTCCCCACATTCACAAGATGT
>CABFVX010003253.1:24452-46035 GCA_902151425.1 Timema shepardi
AGGGAAAGAGATAGTTCATGTTATATGGAGGCCTGGGATCTATACCTAGTTAGGTACGATTGCCATTCCACGCACTTGTGTTGAGTGGGTAAACTGTGGGCCGCTCATGCTTCTCAGGATTGGCCCGCGGTTTTATCTATGTTGCTAAGCAGTATTACTCCCTTTTGGAGTATACAGCGTAGGAGCCGTCTCTGCCCCTCTGGCGCGGCTGGAGCTGTCATTTGTTACTTTTGTATGAGTTGTGATATTGACCGCCCTTCAGGTGATCAAACTGTGGGACGTGTTCCCGACCGGGCATGGCCCGTAGGTTTAAATATACCTATGTAAATTGGTTGAGCCTCTTGTAAGGGGTTTGGTCTGTATTCTAGGCCCTCGTATGTAACGGGACTTGAACTTGCCCTATGTAAGTCATAACTAAACGTGCGTGGCCAACATGCCTTGTGATTGAGGGGCCAGTAATGTAACTCTATTGTCTGAGTTAGTCCTTCTGGCGCCTCACGCCCCTTGTTGGCCCAGACTTAGGCAATGTTACCTAAAATCTTACTTAGTTTGTATAGACTGTTCTTATTGAGATTACGTGCAAAATACTTGTCATGTATCATGTTGTTTCATTAAATTTCATTACTTCTATTTACATCCTTTTTTCTTTTTTACTTCTGTATTTGTATGTTCGTGCACCCCTAATGTAATAGGGCCCGGGTCAGAGGGGAAGGAAGGGTTTGGCAATAAGCTAAATCTGAGCAGAGACCAAGGACTGAGCCTCGAACGCTAAACCGCCAGGTCACCATTATTAGTCTATAGAACCTTCATTTATGTGGTGGCATTTTGAAGTTTCAGAATGTGTAATTTAATTTACACTCTGTTAGATTTTGAAGAGAAGAGGACAGCTGTAGTGTTGAAAACAGAAGAGTTACCATTCATCAGTTCCTCCCATCTACGTAGAATTTGTATGTATGGGTTACATGTACAGAATTTAGTCCATTTTGCATTCATATGGAAACAAATTTTTTTTGTTTTGTTTTTATTATTGAATAGGCTATATTTTGTTGAAATCGCCAAGAGAAAGTTAAATATTTGAAAATATAAATTTTGAGTAAGAACAATTTATTATATTATAATATAATAACAAAGCATCCTGGAATGACAATACAAATCTTAAGATTATCAGGATGGCTCTGTATCCAGTTGACGAAAACCACACAAACCTAAAAAGGACCACGCTATGCATCAACATACCAAACACCAAATACATAATTAAGAGAAAATTTATTTTTAATGAAACTACTAAATTTTTTTATACATAATAATAGTAAATCTAATTGATTTGAACTCCTATATAACACAAATTAAAATAATAAGTAATTAAGTGGATTTAGAATTTTAGGGAGATCCTCTTAGAACATGCATACATTAGGTGCAAAATTTATTGGGTTGTTTCGCCATCTTTCTTTCGATTTGTGATACTCGCTTCGAGCTTGGTTTTTTTCATAAAGTCCATCTTTTCCATTCTAATAATATTGGGTGTTTTTCCTAAGAGCCTAAAGCTTAGTACACACTTGGAATCATTGTTGGCCAACATGGGAAACAGATTATTGGCAAACATTGAAGAAACATTGTTTCGGGTCCAGATTACAATGATGAAATATTTGTTCCCCGTACAGAATTCAGTTGAGTGAAAGGTGTCTGCCGAGGAGGATGCTGCTATAACTTGTACTTTGTATGTAGCTATGAGCTTTTCAAGAAGACAAAGAAGGAAGAAACAGTGGGGGATTCATGTCCATTTACACTAAATGAAAACTTTCCACTTATTTCATTAAAAACATTCTGTTTTTTACACTATTTTTATAGTCTTCAGCTGTCACATCCCACAACAGTGTATTTATATAAAATATTTCAATCGGTTTCAGAGTTTTTCGGCTACCCCGACATGACAATAAGAGATATCAGTAACTGAAGTACTCGATGTGAAGAACAGTCAGACTGGCCCAAGATGTTTCTTAATGGAAATGTTGGCAAACACATCCCGACTAGCAAACATTGTTTCTTGTAAACCATTTGAAATGGATCACGGGAAACATGTTTTCCTCGCTGGGAAACACAAAGGTAACATGAAAAAATGTTGCCCCACTGTTGGGGAATAGTTGGCCAACTGTTTTTGAAACCAGGGCAACATGTTGGCAAACAATTTAAAACAATTTCCTTCTTTACATCTTTTTTAAAATCCCCCAATGTTCAATACAATACCCTCCTCAAAGACTTTTTTGCTTCCTTGGAATTTTTTGGAATACCAACATGTTCTTTATAATGTCCTCCTTTAAGAGCTTATTTAGAACAATTTCCTGCTTTACATCTTTTTTGGAATCCTCCCATGGTCAATACAATACCCTCCTTTAAGCCGCTTTTTTACATCTTTTTGTAATACCAACATGTTCTATACAATGTCCTCCTTTAAGATCTTATTTAGAACAATTTCCTGCTTTACATTTTGTTGGCGTCCTACCATGATCTTTGCAATACCCTCCTTTCCTGGAATATTTAGAAATTTCATGCTTTGAGTTTTATTTGAGTCACATCATGTTCTCTCATATCACCTCCTTTCTGAGCATGTTTAAAACCATTTTCGTGTTTACATTTGGTTCGTGTCTGACCATGTACTTTACATAAACCTCCTTTACCATTTTTTAGAACAATATCAGGATTTACACTTTAAGTCAGTTCCACCATGTGATAGACAATACCTTCTTCTTTTTTTTTTACTAAGTTTAGAACAACTTTGTACTTTACATTATCAAATAGTCCCACCATGTGATAACCAATACCCCCCTTTCTTGGCAAGTTTATAACAATTTTTTGATACACTTAACTCCGGTCTTATGGACTATAAAATACCCTCCAGACCCATCCTTTTTAGAAAAAATTTTTCCTTCGCCTTTTATGGTATCCTTATGATTTGTGAAAATGTTGATGATTTGGACTATTTTCTTCAGAATCCTTAAAATTTAGGCCCATAGTGAAAGTGGAACAGTCTGTTATGCATCTATTCTTATAAGAGCTTTCTTGATGAAATTTACTACTTTCCCTTAGATGATTGTTTGAATACTAGTCAGTTATTTTAAATTTCATACTATCTTGTTCTTGTGGTTTAACATATGTTCTTATTAGTACATTATTAATACAGTCTTATTAATTAGTCTTTTGTTTTACAAGAAATGTTCTCTCTTTAGTTTCCTTAACACTATTATTATTTAAATTACAATCAGCACTGTCTTTTAAAAGTAAATTTGACTATGACAATTCTTGGATAAAAGTAGAGTAGTGAAGCCCTGCTTCTATTTGTAATTAAAAAATAAAAATTATAGTGAATGATTTGATCAACACACAAATGTGTATTATAACATTAATTTTGTCATAAATATAGTTTGATATTTTCCCAAAACAATACATTAGAAAAAAATAAATACATAAAACAAAAAAATAATAATTTAAATTTAAGGAATTAATAGTTAAATACTCTTTAATAAATATTAATCTGGCCGATAAATATTTTTATCTGGTCGATAAGTTAAAAGTGCATTATCTGCCAGATAAAACATATTTATCCATCACATTTTTATTGGGAGGTTTAAGTACCTGATAACTTTTATCTGAATGCTAAAATGGGCATTGCCATAATGACGCATTGTTTTTCATGATGTTTAGCCTATCAGAATCTGTTTTTAGGTTAAAATCTTGTTTCACGTGTTTAGTAAGCACAGGCTTAGGCTCTAACTATATATAAGGCTAGAATAATCATATATAGCACCGCATTTTACTATCTGCTCAGGTTATATGCTTATAAAGTTAGAACATTTGATTCACACTTTTATAAAAACTGACAAGCTATTTGTAGAGTTATAACTATTTAAGAACGAATTATTTAAATGTGATTACAATAATTTAAATTTTGCAAACGTTGTACCAAACTATTTACCACATTTTGGCAGACACCGAAATTAGTACTTGCAAGACAACCTAGTTTTTGCGTCCACATGATGCCATCTGTTTACTCACACTTGTTTAGCCGCCATTATTTAACAAATGGGGAGTGTTGTAGCTACTAACGAGGTCGTATGCATAAGTGCACCAGTAAAAACAGTACCAATCTTGCGTCTGATGCATAACAATATTACAACCTCATAGTTTTCATTTCATGAGACATTTCTCAACAGTTTAACTAGGCAATCAAACATTACGATCCCCAAATACTAGTATTATACATTGGTGAAAAGATAGGAACAAATAGAAAGGACATGCCTATAGGTTTGTCCGATAATAGTATCTGTATTATATTTGTAAGAATGTATAGGAACGGTATGACACAATATGCCTTGTTACATTAAAGTGAATAACACAGCTCACATTATAGATTCCCGCTATTGGACAAATCGGTAGTGGCAGCCTCTAGAAGAAAATCGATCATTATTGCCCAATTCCCCGACCTGAGTTTCATTCTATCAGAACCTAGGTCAGGGGATGATTGAATTTTTTCTAGAGACAGCCATGTATCTCTTTGTCCAATGGCAGCAATGCAGTGAGCTGGGTTCTTCATTTCATTATAAATCAATATTGTTTTTGTTCTCTTTTATGTTTTTATCCACCTTTCCTATACCTTCTTCCAAAAATACAATTGCTTCATAAAATGAAAAGAGGTCTTCCTTTTAGGTACAATTAAAGTATCTGATATGGTTGACTAGTGTTTCTATAAAATACCTCTTACCCAGACACTATATATTTAATGGCACCAAATAGTATTCTTTATTAGTCTCTAGAGTCTCTCAGAAATCTCTCTGTTACATCTCACTGAGTAGTGCCAGCGAGTTCTCTAGATGGTGGTGAGCCCACAGGTTGAGAAGGGGAGCCAATGTGTACTGAAACATATATGTATATGTTTACAAGGTATATTACACTACTATACACATAATATTGACAAATTTAACCCCTTAATACATGGGTTTAATAGGGTGTGCAAGTAATTTTCTTCATGGAAAGTCTATGCAATAGTTCAAAATGAGAGAAAGCTTTTATTAAACAAATGTTTAGATTATAATAATAAAAAAAAAATCATAATTAAATACTTGGCTTGCTGGCGACGCAGCACCAGACATATAAATTAAAAACTCATTCAGAAAAAAACACACGCTAATACAATGTTTTACTCATCCTTTATTGGGGTGAGGTCAAATTAAATAGAAAGGGTACTTGAGATTACTGAGAGTCAAAACATGAAAATAGTTAGATCAATTTAGCAGGAAGTATGCCCGAGAACTTAACATATCTCTAAACTTTTAATTAAATATAAACCCAATCTGATCATAATTTAATAGAATTTGATAATCCAGCTTTTACGCTTTAATGTATTTGTATCTAGCATCAAAATGAAAATGAAAATACTACAAAATATAGCTGAAAACTTAAATTCCCAAAATTTAAATTTCTCGTTTCTTATCCTACAAAATATAGATTATTTCCAGATCGCAAACCTAATATAAAATATCAGTCTCACACACGGAGCTTACTTAAAACTCAATCTTTCTTTCTAAATTTAACTTAGAATTTTACTCTAACCACTAGTAGTTTAAAGGAGTCTCTGTCAAATTAGGCAGGAATAAATGTTAATTTTCCACCCAGGTTGCTGCAATACTTAAATTTGGGCACTTTATTGTTTGCTCGCCCCTTATATCACCTCGAGTCAATGTGGTCAGACTCACCTGGAAGAGAATTGAGGACCTTCTGAAGGTAAGCTTGAAAGAAAGTTGTGTGGAGTCACTTGTTACAGGGACTGACATCACTTCTAACTCCGGTTTCAATAAGGACTCGCATCTCAACACGATCCTGGTACCCGGTAAGTACTCCTTTACTTGGAATACCATCACATAGTCTCCTATAACACATTCACAATGGGTTCAATTTTAAACAGATTTGAAATAACTAAGAGCCAAAGTGAAGTTTAGTTATCATTCTCATCCCAAGTTCTACTGTCCTATGCAAACATTTGGCATGTATAAATATGGATACATTGTACATTCCATTTACCCTTAAAGGTAACAGACTTACCCATGTCCTTATCTTATAAATAAACTACATCTAAGTGTAATCCATAAATATAGGCTTTCTTCCTTTCAAGGTAACAGAAGTAACCTATACATCACTATTACTCAAAATCAGTATTTCCTAAGCTGTGGTAAAAGTATGCAATACACCATCAGGATTTATTAAAACATTTGTGGGGAATGCCAGGCCTCCACCGTGGTTCGGATTCCACGTTAAACTGTAGGTCCTCCATTTCATCTCACAATCACCCTACCATTACACATTAACGTAAGTGCGTATAACCCGAACGGGTAGTAAGACGCGGTGATAATAATAATAAAACATTTTTTAATAGAAAACATTATGGCCTGTATCTACAAAAAAATTAATAACGGTTTTTAAAGTGATATTTTGATAAGCTTTTATTTTCAACTATCATAGCTTTATTTATCTCAAGCTTTGCTAAAATTTGAAACTACAGTTTATATTCATATTTTTTTCCTTATGAAAAGCTGGAAGGGGTACTTTGATTAGGCCATGGCCCCGAATGAGATACGTGAATGTCAAAATGACAGGATAATTAAAAGAAATATGCATATAAATTAAAGTACAGTGTGTAAAGAATATTTATATTGTATAACTCAATGAAAATATTAAACTCACTTTCACTGCTGTTTAGAAATATTGGATTTATCATATTATTAAGATTGTTTATCACAAAATCGTTGAGTTGTACCAACATCACATTTTACCGTAAAATAAAGATTCTAATACTAAAACCCAAACTGTGTTTTGATACACTCAACAATAATTCGACAAGTGAATATCTTTCACTTCACCATACTAATTAATATAGGTAGATGTATTGTTTTGTTTGTTTTTAACTTGCCTTGCATGCTTTCCTAAGTCTTAAATAATATTATGTTCATATTCAATTTTGATACTATTATCAGTAAGCCCCTAGAAAAATAAAATGCTTTTTATAAACTATTTTAATAGAATAGTGAAGAAGAGTGCCCTCTCACAACTATTATTTGTAGTGGTAACGGAAATGGTCATGAATAGAGTGCAAAGGAAACTAAGATAGTAAAGAATAATTAATGATGTTTGCTGATGACTTGATGATATGGGGGCGGGGGGGAGGGGTAGGGGGTGAAGAAAGAGGGAGTAAAGGAACAACCGACAGAGGTCAGAGTTCAAATCTCTTTAATATCTGAAGGATATACTGAGGGAGGTTTTCCTAAATTGTTTAAAACACTCCCTCCATGAAAAGTTGGTTAAATTTACTCTAAATTTTACCTTACACATACATCTCTTACACACTAGCATTATTAAAATGTGAATAGTTGAGGATGAGTCATAAAATGTGGTGAGCAAAAAGTTTAGAACAAATTGAAGCAAACATGTTTCTATCGGCTATGGCCTACAATACATCCCAACTGACACACACAATTTTTTACATATTCTAATTCGGTGGATTCTGGTTAATTAGGAACACCAGTTATTTAGGACTACCGTTTATTTGGGGAAAAAATTTGAAACAGAAACAATACAAGTATTTACCCCGAATTTTGGGCCAACTTTTTTCTTAATTGGGACAGTGAAAGTTGCTATTGGACAACAAAGTGTATGTAGATGGCACACAAGCTTGTTGAATAAAGATCATGGGGCAGCAACGGAGTCAGTTATTGCAAAGTCTTTCTGTAAATGGCTGTGTTGTGTTTTTTATGTCATGGTATTCAGTGCCAATATGAAAATTAAGCTTATGAAGAAACGATTACTTAACAAATTTTGGCAAAACATTTAAAGACACCAAGAAAATTATGACAAATGATTTAGCTAAGCGAATAACTAACCAGATAAATGTATCGCTGAAATGATATGTCGTTTCATACAGAAAGGCAATAATACAGTCCTTTATCAGCATTGGATACCTGTGCTGACTTTGTTCAGTTTCAGTCTATGAAGATAACATGTTGGAGTACACTAGATAATTTCTTTTTAAAATAAAAACCCATAATCAATTTGTAACATTTGCTTGACACAGTCATTATTTTGATTGTTTCTTCATTTTAAATATGTATATAAGTTTGTTTCCGTTTATCTTGGCTATTTTTAAATAAATACTTATATCATGCAAATCTTTTTTGGCTCCATTAAAATGTGTTTTCCAGCTAATTGGTAAAATGTCACTTAAGTGGGCCAACGCGATCTAGGCTTGATGTTTTCCAATTAACTGGTATCCACTCTATATAATACTGGTAACCTAAAGAAGTTAAGATGTTGTGGCTTTATTTTTTTCAGTTTTTAATTTATATTTATATTCATATTAGAAAGGCCTAATGTGTTTCTATATATAACCATGATTATCCTTATGGAATTTATTTGACAAACTTTAAATAAGGAGGGAATGGAGTGTAGACAAAGAGTGTTAAGTCACTAATACCAACCATACAAAGGGAATGTGTAGGTTGCCTGGTAGAGCTTGCGAACCCCGAGGGGCCTACTGTCACCCGAACGAAAATGAGAGATCCATCGGAACCACTGAAAAAAAACACCCAGAGAAGCAACATAATTAATTAAAATTCAGGATTTGTATTTAATTAAGCTGTATATATAAGTTAAGCATTTCCCACAACAATGTGATTCTTTTTTTCTAGTACGTGTTTCAGAAATATAATACAAGGGGTCTGATACCGTAAATTTGAAGCCAGTGTTTCCCCATTTTGTTGTAAAACTATTATTAATTAATGAAAAAAATCATTTTTTTTTTATTAGCACCACATCTTACTACCAGTTCAGGCTATACACATATGTACTAATTATGCTAGTGAGTTAAAGATGAGGAAAGTTGAATTAAGAGAAAGTGTTCCCCCAATTGCATGGATGGGAGAGTGGAAAACCATTTAGGAAAAGCCACCCCCGCTACACACGACTGGGATTCGACCCCTGATCTCCTAAATCCTGAAATCCCCTGAAATCCTAATATATAGTTATCTTTTGGTAGTAAAAAGGCATTTCATGTTCATTCATAATATGTCAGATGACTTGAATCTGGTTTTGTGCCACACTTTTTTGATACCATAGATTGAGGTTAAGCTTGTTAATATTATTTGTTTAAAAATCTATTGAGGTTGATGTGACATAATAAAACAGGTCGTAGAACATTCTATGGAACACACTGCTTAAAACAAATAAAAGGTGAGTGAGAAATTTTTATTTTTCAGTAAACAGTGTGTATCATTACCATTTTGTATTGTAGGCCTATTGTGTGAGATATTCTAAAAATTATTAGCATAAAAAGAGTGAATCTGGATAGGCATATTTCATTCAATGTTTTTTTTTTAAATTTGATTTATAAACCGGAAATGGGAGAAATGTTTTATGAATATTGAATCAAGCCAGCATACCACCCGTTTGTTACTATATAGTGAGATAAGTGTTCCAACACTTACCCTCTCAACTGTGTCCGGATGAGCTATGAAATGAAACAAGTCCCGGTGGTCCCTGGTGAGAATCGTTGACTGCGCAGCCGAGAAAAGCGACGGATCTGACTCAAACTTTGTGAGAACAGCAGCCAGGCCCAACAACACAATAAAGAGTGAGCGAAACTTCCACATTAGGAAGACTGCTGGAATAACAGGAACCATGCAATTCCAAGAAATAATTTAGCATAATAATGCACAAATAGAACTTACATGTCAGGAAGATTGCTGGAATAACAGGAACTATGGGTGACCTGGCGGTTTAGGAGTAAGGTGCCAGATTTCTGCGCTGGGGGTCTGGGTTTCAATCCTTGGTCACGGCAAAGATTTATCTGATTGCCAAACCCTTCCTTAACCTCTGACAAGACGTGTATTAATCACAACTTGTGAATGTGTGTAATGCCAGGCCTCCACCGTGGTTCGGATCCCACGTTAAACTGTAGGTCCTCCATTTCATCTCACAATCACCCTACCATTACACATTAGCGTAAGTGCGTATAACCCGAGCGGGTAGTAAGACGCGGTGCTAATAATAATAAGAATTGACACTTACAATGCACCATTATGTAGAAAAAAATTGTAAGTTTGTAACATCAAATAAACCAAACTTGGTAGTCTTGTGGTAAAGAGCTTGCATCAGGACTTGGATGTTTGTGGTTTCAAACCCAGCTGGGGTCGATGAATTTTTCTTGAGCAATAAAAATTGGTAGCAAAATTCCTTCTAAGGGTAAGTAGAGATGTTGGTCCCGTGTTGATTTCAGTATGTAAAAGAACCCTGGAAGGTATGTTAAAATACCTTTCCCAGAAAAATTGGCTGGCTTTCGCTCATAGAAATGCTCGTGTGCCGATGTAATCAGTCGATTCAGAAAGCGCATATTAAATACCGCAACAAAATAAAAAGTAACAGTGACTTAATGATGTTCAGTGTGTGCGCCCCCTTAGGTTCTTCGTCCACCGAGGAGATCAAAACCAATTGATTAATCATTCACGACCAAGCAACCAATCACCTAGGCAACACTTGCGTTCAAACAATGCTTCACTCGCCCATGGAGTAGACTACGACTTTAGTGCTGGGCGATACATCGAAAAGAGGTCAAATACGTTGGTAGCCAGGCTATAAGTTGCTTGTTAGTCGCTGCAGTGTGCACTTGTGGGGCTGTACGCAGTGTTTTATTTTCATTTTTGTAAGCTTAAGTTTCAATTTTTTTTTTATTTTTCCTGCATGTTTTCACTTCTAGGTGACAAAATTCCAAACACAATGTCAAAGAAATAACAAATTGATAACATAAACTTTGTTCTTGAGGTAGAAAATCACACCAATTTGGACTTTTTTTTACGATCTTTTAAGTACATGTAGCCAATAACCAGGTTTTCATCAGATGATTACATTCCTGCGACTGATGGAATATAGGTTTCTTGTGTGGATGGGAAACGGGGAAACTTATAGTGACCAGTTGCTAGTGATGTATCGCATTGTGTTGGTTTTCTTGGTAGACGAAGGGCCTAAGTCACATGGAATACATCAATGTGGTAGTATAATTCTTCCCAAACACTCATTAACGTATCACAACATCTATTACTAGAGTTGATGAATATTAAATTCATCAACTCCAGCAATATGTGTGGTGATACGTTGTTTAAGATCGGTTAAATTAACTGTGAAGGGAGGGTCAAAGAGCTTGTCTTTAAGCTTAAAACATCAACAAAGAAAAATTATGGGATGTTCGATTGGAACTTCATAGCAGCCAACATATGAGTGAAATATATCACATGTTGCACAGCCAATTCAACGTTTTGGATGATTTTCAATGAGGTAGTTTTTAAACTTCCTGGTGCCAATTTTCTGGTCATAAAATGAGGTTGTCACTTTATTTGTTTAAGTTTAGTGAACATCTTAATTTTTAATGACGAGTCAAGATTTCTCATCAGTGGGAAAGTTAACAATCAAACATTCACATAATGGGTGACTGAAAATCTTATGGAAACATTGGTACACGTGCGAGATTCCCCAAAGGTTAATGTGCTATGTGCTCTCTTTAAAAAATTGTAAAGCAGAGAGCCCCTGGTTTTTCTAATAGCCTCCGTTGATATGTTAAGTTTTCACCTTGATATGGTATGGTAATGATTTGGAGTCTAGTATGCCTTATACATCCCACATTCGACCATTTTTCACTAAAAATGTGGAAAAGTTTTCTTATTTGTTTTGTGTTTATTAATTTTTGCTTCTTTTTAGGTTAGAATCAATGCTATGTGTTTTAATGTTTGGAATAATGTACAGCTGATTTCAATTTTTTTGATGTTTTAAGTAAGAAATGACCTAAAATGGGAAGCATAAAACGTACTAGACACTTAATTAGGTTGATTTACGTTATGGCATGTGTTTATGGGTGCACACGTCAAACATAAAATTATGTAAGTTTTTTTGTAAAAAAAAAAACTTTCAAAGTTTATTCATAAGGTGCATGGTGAGTGTCAATATTTAAAATGTTTAAAGTATTTAGGCCTATTAATTATTTAATTATCCGCCTCGGTGGCGTGGTTGGCTAACGCGCTAGTCGTGTTGAGCTCAACTGCTGAGGACGGGGAGATCGAGGTTCGAATCTTGGTCGGGGAGATCGAGGTCCGAATCTCTGTCGGGTGAACTGGGGGTGGTTTTTCGTAAATGGTTTTCCACTCTACCTCCACGCAAATGTGGGTTCACTTCCTCTAATTCAACCTTCCCAATTCCTAATCCATTAGAGTAATTAGTACTAAGAGCGTATAACCCGAACGGGTAGTAAAACGCGGTGCTTAATATTATTATATATATATAATTATTTAATAAGCCTCTTTAGCATATTTTAGAGATTTTGCAAAAGTACCATAATTAATTTGACATTATGTTTAAATGGTTAAACTTTTTTCTAATATAGGCCTTCTAGTTTGTTAAAATGCAATGGATTAAAATATATAAAACTACAGTTTAACACATGGATCATGCTCTGCCCTCTTACTCTAGATGACTTTGTTTTAACATGTGAAAAAAAAATGTACACACTTTATCTCAATGCATTGTAATTTTAGTGATGTGATGACTAATAAACTTAAATTATTGTATGGAAAGTAACAATTTTAATCAACTTGTTTTATTTCATTTCACATAATATTGCAGCTCAGAGATCATAACTATTTGGTTTGGCTATTTGGGTTTGGTCCGATTACTTCAGTCGTTGGTTACAGACTTACAGTAACCGCTATGTCTATGAAAGTTGAACAGAGTTTGAAGCTTTATAGTTGCATCATTGAACACTATATGAGAGAGCGTTGTGATCGTTGCGGATAGTTGTGACGTTTTATAACAACAGCTGTTGAGATTTATATTATTTTATTTCTGCACAATAACTTTACATGTCCAAAATAGAAATTAAATATGTTTCCATATTGTTTCAAAACTGACGTGTCAACGTTCATACGCCCTCAAATTTCGAGAGACATGACTGTGAGAAAAAAAATACAAGAAAGATTTCTGGTCAAAAGAACTTTAGAAAAAAAAAAGAAAATCTAATGATAAATTTTGTGGAAAACATTTTTGGCTTAAAGATATTCTACGAGAGTAGATTGTAGCAGATAGTGATGAAAGACTTTTGCTAAAGGAAAGTATGCAATCGCTTTTGATAATTTAAGGTTAGTTTTATTCTTAATTATTTCCACATTGGTGGATTAATGTTTGCAATAAAAAATATTCTGCTAGATATCAATTACCACCACTCCTAAGTTATTGGCAACTTATATATTTATTTATAAAATTATAACTGATTTTTCTACTGCCTTAACTTAAGATATAATTTATATACCAAAGTAAAAAAGTATATTTTTTAATTTGAGATGGTGCTCTAGAACTGATACAAGTAAGACACTGTATTTTCTCAAAACAGCAAATCATTAAGAAATTTCTATTACCACTTATACTTGCAATTAAACGGCAAATTAAATAGTATAATCATATCCAGGCCTATTTAGTATAATTTGATTTTTTAATATTCAGACATCTCACTAGAATCAAAATTCAGATGAAATACATTTATTTGCACATGAAAGGTTAGAAAGGTTAAGTAAGAAGGGGACAGTGCTCAAAAACTTTACCCTTAAATACTTATATTATTATTGTTCAGTTATTAAAAAGTTGATAGTTGTTTGCCAATACACTCACAAAGATATGAAAAATCGATAGAATCTAAAATTTTATTATTTGCGCTCGAAAGTATTTGACAATATCACCAGTGGTGGCATGTAGCTAAAATTAGTGGGGGTGCTGCTCCAAAAAACGTTTAGCCTTTGTTTTAAAATTGTGTAAAAGGAAAAGAAAATGTATAAAAAGAAATTTTATTTAGGAACTTTATAAAATCTTAACAAAAAAAAGACAAACTTTTTCTTACTTTAACTTAAATTATTACAGTTAAAGCTTGATCTATTCATTTAAAAATTATATCCATTCTTCTTGTTTTAATTTGCCTAAAAATTTCATTAATTTTCTCCTTGATCTCTGGATGACAATTGAGGAAATTTTTCTCCATTGAAAGTACTGCAAGCGCATTTAGTCTTTCTGTTAAATAAAAGAACCGAAAAAAAAAATGAATCAAATAGAATAGCCGGAAGCAGAATAATAATCTATTTCTACACTTTTTCACATTAAAGAATATGGTACACGTTTTTAAGCACAACATACTCTGAGTAAAAAAAACTTACCTTACACAATCACGCCAGACCTGGCACTGCGATATCAACAGTGCTCTCTCAACCTGGCAGTCCCGCCTTCCTCCCCATACCCTCCTAAGTGCGCATGCGCACACCAGTCGAACACCACATCACTGGCACTGTGAAGCGCACAGTTCCTTACAAAGATTTTTGTATCTTTTTCTTAAACTGGGGGATGGCTACTGAAGTAATGACATTAAGCTTAAGAAACATATATTGAAAAAAGGACTTATTATATTAAATGTTATTGATAATATCAAGTGTAAATAGGGGGTGCTGAAGTTCCGCAGTGCCTATACATGAGCCGCCACTGAAAATTACATTAAAAAAGTAACACTTTTTGTTTAGTTTTTTTAATGGCACTTGCTACAAAAGTATTAAATTATTCATTGAGGTCTGAAACTGCTCACATTCTGACGTGTTAAACTCTCTTATTATGACTACCACATACAGCATGGTAGTAACAATAGATATGTTGCTGCAAGTAATATTGCTACAATAATTTAATTAAATAATATTAAGGGATGATAGGTACTATCAATGATTATCTTGGCGCTTAAGTCAAATATAGTATTTTAAAAATGTCTACAAACAGACCTGGGACCATTATAAATAAAATCAAACTTCTCATTCACTCTTCACATTTGTTTATTTCATTCTTACATTCTGCCTTATCCTTTTATTGAAAGAAATACTCTTAATTTTCATATTCAGACAAATTACCCTAAATTACCCTAAACCAAAAATCTCCTGATGCTATGAGCTAGATTGTAAGACTGGTTGAACCTTTAGTCCCTTCATACATCAATAATTTTTTTAAATAATAATTTATAGCCATGTTTATATGATCAAATTTTACCAAACAAATAATGACTATGTGATATGTAATACAGTAGTTCAAATTTAAATTATCTTAAATCGATGAGCAAATGATTAATTGTGATTTCTATGTCATCATTTGTTTAGAGCTATTCTTTTTTATTCACTTGTTATCACATTAGGGATAAAATAATTACTGTCTTAAAGTAAAATGTAAACTTGAAGGTTTAAACTTCTCTTCAAAATTTAAAATGCGCGCGCGATATTGATGTTTATTGTTATTATTAATGTTGATTATTTGCATTATTGAGAGTTTTCCCAAAAAGTTTTTCTATAGGTCCATGCCTTAATAGAGCACCTTTCAAATAATTTTTTCGGGGTATTTTGGAACGCTGTTTAAAAATAAAATGTATTCTTTTTTGTTCCTAAAAATAATTAGTAGAGGATACAATGACTAATCCTTCAAACCTATAAATTATACTAATTAACTTGTTTTAAATATTCAAAGTTAGTAATAAGTGATGTACAGTCCGAAGTGACACACACACACACATATATAATAATTTTCTGAAAAGTTGATTAAATAAAGGACATAATATGGTTTTTATGTTCTTACGGTACAGTACCCTTATTTTCTCCATCATCCTACAGAATCAACACTGTGAGTTATGACCTTGTATCTAATAATATTCTTATCCATCCACATTTTGCATTTTATGAAAGCAAAAATATTTTAAGACACTTAAATAAATTATTCTATTAAATTCATTGAACCATATCTTTCATAAAACTTTAAATAGGCTTATAAGCAGCAATCTAAGAAGATTCATTGTAAGTATTCTTGAAATTAAAATAGGTTGTGTTGTTTTATATATAGATTTTTTCAAGATTATTCAAGCATACTAATTTTTTTATAAATCTTAATTAATGTTTGTTTAAAATTTAATTTCTTTAAAAAAAGTTTATTCATTATAATAATAATATTTATCACCGCGTCTTACTACCCGTTCAGGTTATACGCTTTAAGTACTAATTACTCTAATGGATTAGGAATCGGGAAGGTTGAATTAGAGGAAGTGAACCCACATTTGCGTGAAGGAAGAGTGGAAAACCATATATGAAAAACCTCCCCCAGTTCACCCGACCGAGATTCAAACCTCGATCTCCTCGTCCTCAGCAGTTGAGCTCAACACGACAAGCGCGTTGACACCCGCCTTGGTGGCGTAGTTGGCTTATTCATTGAATAGAAAAATGACACCTGGACGTGGAAACAAAATTCGTGTCCTGGTACAATTTTTCAATTTAATGAATATGATATTTAGATGTTTCTATAACCATAATTAACAAATATAAAAGCTTGGCTATCTAATCCTTTTTTTCTCTAATTACAAATTTAGTGTTCTATATTTATATATGCACCGTATGCTATAGTTAGGAAATTTGGTTAGGTTTATAATGTTAGTGGAAGGTAAGGTTTTTACCCTAATTGAACACCCAGTGGTCACAAGACAAGGGTCATTGTGATCAACATCTTAGAAGCTAGCCGAGGATAAAGTAGGATTTTTCAATTCCTTTAGATGGAATTCCTGGGAGTAGCACCCATATTATTTCAAATAGATATATGTAGGAGAAACAAAAACAAATACTTTATCAACAGACACCCTTCTCAAGTCCCCCATTGATGAAAAAATTAATTTTGTATTGATTCCCATGTTTAGGTGTCATTTCTTTCAACATATTAAAAGAAAGACATAATTGGGAACTGCAAATTACTCATCCCATGTGTTAATTTCAATATATTATACTCAAATATTAACATTTTATGTAGGAACTACACACATTTAAAAATAAAAAACAAAATTTTAATATACCTTTTATTTATAAAAAATTACAATAATTTATTTATTGCTAATAATATAACTTAATTATGTTACCAATGTGTAGCACAGTCGATATTTCTCTCTTACCATATTTTTCCTCATTAGTGTGTGTCATTTTCAATCGAAGGTCCAGGATACCAATGCCCTCAAACTCAAAAACTTTGCCCGTCGGTATTTCTCTACCTAACTCCAAAACATTTATTATATCATTAAACCTTGACATAGATGTTTTATGGGCATACTTCGACGCTAAATCGTGAATTTAATTCTAGCTTCAAAATAAAGTGTGTTTAATAAACAATTGACTTTTAAAATTAAAAATTTTTTTTTTTTAAGAATGACTCTAGCCATGTTGTTCAAAATCAATATCTAGGGAGAGTTTTACATAACTGATAAATATAATTGTAACTTACAGGATTTTAATAGTAGTTTATGAGTGATGGATTTTGGAAACGGTCTTAAATGTTTTTGGTCGATATAAATTACCTACGGGATGTTTTTTTTTCTTGACAAATAAGAATGAGCATCGTATTTGTTTTTTTGTTAAAAAAAATTCAAGATTATTTAACTGATAAGTCTTAATTTAAATTTGAAATATTTTATAATCGTTGTAACAATTATGTTTAAAATTATATATCTGAAGGTTTTTTGTGGTAGCTTAAAAAATGTTTGAGAAAAACTTGATTAATGATTTTTTGAAAAAGAAGGAAGTAGCTTATATAAGATTGTGCTATATGATTTTTTTTCTCCACAACCTTGTACTTGTTTGAGCTGTACGCGTTTATCTTTACTAAGCATATTATTTAGGAACGAAAAGGGTAAATTTTAGATTAAACATGACCACATTTATGTGAAGGGATAGTGGAAAACCATTTACGAAAAAGCATCCTTAATACACCCGCCTGGGATTAGAATATAGACTTCCCTGTCATCAGCAAACCATACAAAATTATCTTGACATTTTGACTGCGTGCCCACAAATACAAGTATCACACTCATCGGCAACATATCAATTAAAATAGATTCCCATTTGAGGTGTGTAGAACAAAGACTATGTATGAATGGTCGAATTGGGACTTATCGCAGGTACAGTTTTAACAAATTCCAACGTATCGTAACATTGCCCCAGGGATATTTGATCGTTGAGAACATTCAAAACTATTTCAAATAGTTTTTTTCCATTCAACCTCACAGGCAAAAATTGCTTGAGAATCTTAAAAAATGCACTCAAGAATATGGGACTAGGACAAGCCACTGCCAATAGCATCTAAAGTTCAATAACAGTGTAAGCTCATATTGAGTCTATGATATCCGTTTATGGAACTGCACCACAACTTCTCTGTCATTAACGGCACTGTCCAAACTGTTGCTGCAAACTTGGATGTTATCCAACTCCTCTTTGAGGCACGGTGTCCTCCACCTAGACGAGGTGAAAGAGGATGTAGATGAAGCCATTGATTTGAGGCTATCCAAGGAGGCTAGCCTTTGCTTCGTCTGGAATGAAACATACAAGCTAATATTTATAATTATCTTTCTTTTTTTTAATTTCTTTTTTTACCACCCAGAGCTAGAGCTAGTGATCACGTTTTCTAAGGCATCAGGCTTACAATAGACTACCACAGATGAGAAGCGGGGGGAGGGAGGGGGGGGGTCTAGGTTAGTATATTGGCTATAGGTGTATTGAGTTAAAAAGGGTCAGGAGGATTTCCATGTGATTCATACTTTTGATCTCACCATATTTTCTATATGCTTATGTGGATGCACTTTCTTTAAATTACCCTCTTTTCCCACCCCTTAGATTAACTCGTTAATAGGTAAACTTGATGGTAAATATATAGTAGGATTATGGCAAGAATAAACAATTAGGAAATACAATAATATATTTTGCTCAACAATGATAACATTTTACCACATTATTAGTATTTCTTGAAAGTGGCACATCACAAGACTTGATGTATGTATTATGAAAATTGTCTTAATGAATTTCGTTAATTGTCAGAAAAAGTATTCCTAATTGAATCAGACTGTACTAATAAGTTAGTATTATTTTTACTACACATTTTGAAAGGGTGAAAAAAAATCAGAATTATGATATTTTATGAAACTGACCAAAAGTGGCAGTTTAATGCAGGGTATAACAAAAGTAAAAAAAGTTAATAAAATTTTGACAGTTGCTTCTGCCCTATACCAGCTATTTTATGTTTTGAAAATGACCCAAAAAGTACAATTTGGCTAAAGCGTTGCTCTTGTAATATTTCAATTCAATAACACAAACCACCTGGGGGTTGGATGTTGTGTCTGTTCTGTATGTAAATTAGTTCATAAGTCATATGCTGATAGTATAATCAGTCAGTTTAGAAAGTGCGCATGTTAAATGCCGTACCTCAAATAAATGAAATTAATAAAATAACATGGATACATAATTTGATGATTAATCCTACTGAACTGGTTTATACAGGCTGGAACAAAATAACCGAATATAAGCATACTTGCAAGGCTGTGCTAGCTTCTTTTTACCTCTTTTTTTTCTCTCTTCTCCTACCCTTATCCTATATAGTGGAATGCTGGGAGCAGTGCTATGTTCGGGCGAAGATTGCTTTTCCTACATTATTTATATGATTATATAAAATAACAAAAGTTATTGTGGTGACCTGGCGGTCTAGGGGTAAGGTGTCAGACTTCTGTGCTGGCGGCCGGGGTTCAATCCCCGGTCCCGGCACAGATTTTTCTATCTCACAATCACCCTACCATTACACATTAGCGTAAGTGTGTATAACCCGAACGGGTAGTAAGACGCGGTGCTAGTAATAATAATAAAAGTTTTTGTGGTTATTTTGTGTTGGCAACTATATGAAAAAAAAAGCTAAACAAAACATTCACAAACTGATTTGGAATTATAGATTGAAAAAATTAGTGTAACAAGCCTAAATATAAAAAGAAGACAAGACAAGTCTCCAATTTTCATAAGTGCTGGGATTTTTTTTTTAATTCCTACCATGTGAAGATATGATTATACCTTTCAATAATTGCTTTGCAACTACATTAATAAATACCTAATCCTTTTAAGATATCCAAAAAAGCTATGAATTAGATCAATTTACATTTACCTTGCAACACGTAGGCAGTATAGATAAGCGTAAAGTTGGTAACTGGGCCCCTTCTTTAATAATTGGCTCAGATGCCAGAGTTGGTTTAGTTCGCACAAGAAAAAAATCAGGATAAATTATATTTTAAAGTTAAATAAATCAATTTATTTTGATATATCCTTCATTAAAAAATATTATAATACATATACGGTACTAGTCATACATTCTTGAAACAATGCTCATAAATGAATGATTTTTTTTTAAAGATCTCACTATTTTTTACTCTTTTTCTTAAATTAGCATAATTAGAATCATTAATAAATATCACATGTAAGTTTTTACAGATATATGTAATAAGACTTTTAAATTATTAAGTGCAATATGATATTCTTAAATAATTTTATTCATCATTTTGAAACTGGAAACTTTACATATTGGAAGTTTGATGATCATGTTATTTTTTAAATATGTAAAACAAAATTAAAATATGATCACTATTTGAAACAAAATGCAAATTTTGGATACAAAAGAATAAAAATGGTTAATTTCAGCCCAACCTAATGTATGTGAACTCCTGCAAAACGGGATGATTGTTTACTTTATCAAAGTTGTTTTTTTAAATTTCATCCTAAGTAAAACACATATTGAGGAAATAGGATAAAGGATATGAAAGAATGGACAATTCCATTGTGTGGTTAAGGATATAATCTGGCGATGGGATATAGGAAAAAGGCCAAAACTTTGTTATATAAGGCATATTATCATCCAATATTGACATATTAGGGCTATGAAACCTAGACATGGATGAAGAGAGATTTGAGTAAATTGCAGGTAGCAGAAATGAGGTTCCTGAGAGGCATTGATAATATAACCAGAAAATACAGGATAAGGAATGAGATAAAAGTTATATCATTAGAAAATACACTGAAGAGAAAAAGCTTGCTGTGGTTAAGTCATGTGATGAAAATGGAGAACATAATTCCTTGGAAAGCCTTACAGAACAAAGAGAAGACCACAGACCATATGAATGGACCAATCACAGATTGACAAGGAAGTTTGGAAAGATCAACAAGAATAGAAGAGGATGTGCCAGACGATCCGAAGAGGTGGAAACTTTGGATGATGATGATGATAATTATTGTATATTGAACCAATAATCGCATCATCATTTCTGTAGTCTAAATTGATCCCAAATTGATGGTTGTCAAGTGATTAATTAAGACACCTGCCCTTTGATTCATTCTCTGGTGAGGGTGTAATCGTGTATCTTAATATACCAGATAATCAACAGAGAGTTGGGCCCACAATTATCATATGTGAGGATATAGACTGACCCCACAAATCTCCTCATCGTACTCATAATCGGCAGAGGTGAATTGATCGCAGGAGTCCAAAGAGTGGGAGAAACTTTCTCCTTCACTGAAAAAAAAGGAGATAAATAATAATCATGAATGGATGTCTAGCATATTTCACAGCACAAAGGATGTTTCCCAACATTTTATCTATTTAG
>CABFVX010003253.1:46132-63993 GCA_902151425.1 Timema shepardi
CATTATTATTTTCAACAAACACATTGAAGAATCATCATAGACTCTTCCATGAAATATGAGTGACTAGCGACATTTTTATGAGGAATAAATTAAATTTTATGTTACTCGCTGATAATGTATCTTTATATTGGTGAAATAATTTTTAAAATCAGTCCAGTAGTTTTTGAGTTTATCCATTAAAAACAAAAACACAAAAAATCAAATCTTTCCTCTTTATCATATTAGTGTATTTATTTTTATTATGCTATATCATCACACCTTACTATGTTTTCAGGTTATAGGCATATGTACTAATTACACTAAAGAGTTAGGGATGAGGAATGTTAAATTTAGAGGAAGTGTACCTGCATTTGCTTGGAGGGAAAGTCGAAAGAGTAGAGAGTCCTGTTGTGAGAGTGACACCTTAAATCATGTAGTACGAAGTAGGTAGCTTTATATTTGCCAAACTAATTGAAGATAAGTTTTTTCAGCATTCCGATTATTAATTTAGCGTTCAGACAAAGGAAAACTTATAAAAAACTGTTTTTTAAAATAGCCAGTTCCTGGACTGCGACATTGTGGGCGAAATATTGGAATATTGACTGCCGTGTATTCAAATATGTAGGCCTACAGTATCTATAGCCTCTAATGACTGGAAAATATATATCTCTTGAGATAATTAAAGACGGCAAAGAATTCTTTAATCTACAGCATGTCTAAAAATGATCTAAAATGAATCTAAAACTTCTACTTCTCTAATGCACAGTGATTTTTGAAAAACTTATTAAACTATCAAAACTGCTCTACACACTAATATTGTAATGAATATATTTTATTTAACTAATTAATGGTTTGTGCTCACAGTTAATGAAAAGAACAAATTAAATTCACCTTAAAAGCTTCTTAGCTAAAAATATTCATATGGAACAAAAAGTAACTTAGAATTTAATTTAGTAAATAATATAGCAAACAATAATGTTGGTTCTACCTAAATTGTCAAAAATATCAATAAATGTGTTTTAAAAGAGTGACTTGATTATGTATAATTTGTGTCTAGCTTGGGCCAATGGGTTTAAATTTCTGATAATATACACCTGTGTGTACGTGAGCAAGGGCATTATCCCGTTTTGTTGGGTTATCATTTACTGGGAGGTTTGGGCTCCAAACCCAGCCAGATATGTTTCCCCCCTTAAATTGCTCTCTATACACAAATCTGGGTAGATGATCTTTACATTCAGTCTTTCTCATCCCTACCCAATTAGTGTAAATATGTGAATAGCCCGAATGATTAGAAATATGAGGTGGAAAGGAAAGAAAATATTCTAGAACAAATTGCTTTTTGACATTCCTTTTATAAATGGGACTAGATTTAGTTTAAAAAAAGTTGGTGATTTAAAGCATAGGTAGAACCAAATAGTTAGACTAATACATGCCATTCAATTTTTAAGGTATCTGGCTTTTTAAGAAACAGTGAAACATTTGTTTTAACTGTCCTTATTTTAATAGATATGAGCTTTTCTGTTGTTATTTATAGAATCAAACACAAGGCTGTTTTTTTTAATATATCAAATAAATATGACTGTAGATAATATTTATTATTCCAAAAATTATTTATACCAAAATTTGATATTTGAACATTATTAGATTAATTTTATTCACTTACAAATAATTCTGGGAATCCCACTTTTTTGTTTTATTGTGGTCATCCTCTTTTCCTTCCAAGGTTGCAGTCATGGATTTTAACATTTCCAACTGATTTAATAGTCCTGTAATTTAATCAATAAAAAATAAAATATGTTTTTTCATGGTATATTCAGTGATATTCGAAAATAATATTTAATTTAGTCTCAAAATTAATATTAAGGGGAATGGAACACAAGCTAAGGTCCATATATTTCAGCCTTTATAGCTTAAGGTCGGGATGTAGGAGAAGTGAAAAATGGTAAGTATTTTTGCAATGTTTATAGCAAAACCAATTTTTGGTCAAAAGAAATAAAATATTGCTTCAATACAAACATAAGGTTTAATTTTCTTCACATGGTGACCTCAACATTTCTTGAGTATCTGTCAAGGGTGTCTTGGAATTTAATGACAACTTTTTATATTCATTTTAAAAGTTTGTCATCTAATGCCGCTATGCCCACGACAGATATTCAAAAACTCATTATAGATACATAGGTATAGTTTAATTTTCTACAAAGAAACTTTAAAAGAATACAAAAGGTCTAAATGTTGTGTCTATGACAAATATTTAAAAACTAATGCTATTACTGTATGTATAAAATTAAAGTAAATGTACCTACTTAAGCAATATTTTATTGATTTTGACCAAAGATTAACTTTTATTTATTTTTTAATCTGGAGAATATGATCCTTTACTCATACTCCCTACTACTCCCACCCCATTTTAAACATACATTTATTAGAGTTTGGAGTTGACTCGTCTCGTTTGTATGGTTCTTTTTAACAATTAATATAATGGTAGTACTTTTAGGCCCTTGTGCAAGAACAAGGTTGAACGAAATAGAAAGTGTGTTGATTTTATATCTACTTTGCTGTATCTCAAAGCACTTTTTAAATGTTCCAAGCTACAGGTTGATTCACTCAGGACTGAACACTTGTGATTTGGTAGATGTTGCTTCTTTTTTTTAACCTTACTAGAACCTAAAGTCTTATGTTGTATTCAGATTTGTAAATATCTTAATAAAGTGGTTTAAATAGGTATTCTTCAACCTTTATCTGATCCTGATAAGGTAGGATAGACGGGGACGCAAGAAAAGAACTGTTTTTTTTTTGCAGTTTTATGTCCAAACTAATTAAATTATTGCTTCAGTACAAACATAGGGTTTAATTTTCTTCACATGTTGATAAACTCGATTCCTAAATATATCTCATCAGCATGGTGGCATTATCTAATAAACTTTTTAAATGAAGAGAAAAATCTCTCATTAAATTTCAGAATATCCTTGACAGATATTCAAGAAATGGCAATATCAACATTGTAACACTATGGAAATCAATCACCCCGCATTGGGCGTCGTTTGAAACCCTACGGATTAATTCCCTGATATAATAATGCTGTGATGATGTTTAGGTTGTCTATAGCTCCGTGGTCGAGCGCCTATCATCATTGTACGGAAAAGATACCGTTTAACCAGCTGTCTATAGCTCCGTGGTCGAGCACTAATTAGAATGGTATAATTAATAAATGTGAAGAAAGAGAACTGTTGATGGCTGTTTATTCACACACGGTTTATTTAAATGACATCTGTTAATTACTTAAACATACTCCAATTAAATGTTTTATATCACTGCACACAAGTGATATTAATGTAAGTTATTTTATACTATGTTAGACTTTGACTGCCAGTGGGTGAGTTGTGCGTGGGCGTTTGGATCACGGGTTTAGATGTTTGGGTGCCTGGTTGATACGCACAAACTGTTTATATATGACATACCCCTTGCATCTTTCTCCCCTCGCCAACAGTGTAGAATTTAACTAATAGAAAGAGTCCTGGCGACCGGTGGTGTGAAGGCTAGCTTCTTATTGGTATAGGGAATTGGCGTCTTTGCTAAATACTGCGGAGTTGTTCCTTTTAACAGGAAATATGGTATACAAAATATATTTTAAAGGTGTAATTATTTTCACATTATTTCTGAGAAGCGCGTGTTTCTTCATGGATGAATCTTAAAAGGATACTCTACATATATTACTTTAAAGAAAAATTACCTTCATCCATGACTTTTTTTTATATAATTTAGAGTAATTCAAACCAATATCATTACAACATGTGAAGAAAATTAAACACTCTGAATTTTTCTCACATCCCCTTCCATCTCACCTGAAGTTGTTTATTAGTCTGTGTTCAATCCCGAGTGAATCAGCCTGTATAATAAATTGTATGAAAAAGTATGCAAGATTGTTTCATATTATTTTATATAAAAATAAAGGGAAAAGTACCAATAAGAGTTTTACTGATCTTATTGTATCATTAAATATGAAATAAAACTATGAGTATCACCTTGTTGCTCCAACACGATACTTTTGGCCAGATGGAAGCCTGCGGACATGTATTTCCGTTTGTCCCATATGGAATCTCTTCTGATCTCCTCGATACACTGCTGAAGTCTGTAGTTAGTCTTTCTTTCCTTTTCCAATTGACTCTCTAATTCATACTGAAAGTATAATAATGAAGAGTTTATGTGACCGGATGGTTCATTCTATTAGCGAGGCATGATATTTTAGGAAGTGTTGCTACAACTAAAATGTGATAGAAATAACTTTTTGACAGTTACAAAAGTTATTAAAACCTATTAAATAACTACATTAATAATGAAGTAATGTTTTTCATGATAGAGAGCAGTGTATATGTTCCCATTTATATAAAAAACATATTTTTAAATGATTTTTTTCTTTATAAATCTAAAAACCCAAAACATAATAAAGAGTTATAACTGTTTGCCGGTAAAGTTATTAAAATATATTGAAGGGAATTAAAACATATTGAAATAAATAAAGCGATTCAAAATTAATAAAATGAGGTTCAACCCGTGGAAGAAATGGTATTTTAACATTTGTATTCTTGTTGGCAAAACATTTTTGTTTGATGTACTTGGTCTTCCAACATGTTTCGTATCCAGTCTAGTTAGTGGAAATGATTGACATAATGTGTTATATTTTAGATTAACAAACTATAAGTTCAGACTTCATAAGGCCTCCTGTTGTATGGGCAGTCTAAAGAAGAAAAATGTGTGCTTTAATTTTTAATTATGACCAGTGGTAGCACTGGACACAATTTTACTACTTAACTAAACCTAGCTTGAATCTGGCGGACAAAAGTTTGATATTTGTCAAACGAGTTGGAGATAGATTACTAGTTCAAATCATGAAAAATGTATCTCCAGACAAAGCAGGGCTTAAGAAAATATAATTTATTTTAGATCAGTCAAATTATAAACATTAAATTAAATAAGGTATTATTTTATTGTTTACAAAAATTAATCAAACTCGTGTTAGCTAAAAGCCAGTCAGCTCCACATAATACCAGAGGGACATGACCCTTCTTATCTATGGACATGATCATATTAATTATTGCAATTGAGCTAAACATGACGTTTAATCTTGTCGTCTAATAGGGACCGATAAGAAACTGATTGGACAAACCCTGGCTTTGATATCAATGTTCTTATGGTTCCAGCCTGAAATAGTTATTGATAGTAAATTACTATAAATCTCTTATTTTTTCCATTAAGTCATAGGTACCATTGTACACATTTACAAAATTTAGAAATAAATATAGGTACCTTAATAAAACTAATATATTAACATAAAAGAGGAAATAATGTACAAACATATTATTGACTTATATGCGTAGGGAAGAATAAAATATCCGAAAGTTTCTGCCTTTCTCGCTCATAAAATTACCTTGCTCTCTAACAATCTGTAGTTGTCTTGCTTTGTGGCAGCCTCCCTGTCTCTCAGTTCTTGCAGGTGTGCTGCAGTCTCGCGGCGCTGTTCTTCAACTTCTTGTATTTGTTCATCCCGCCTCGCTAGTTCGCTCAGCAAACTGCTACGTGCGGTCTCGAACTTTAGCTCTTCCTACAAGGTGAGGTTAAATTTGCTTCCATAAAATTAACAATAATTATTTATCTTCTAGTTTAAAAAAATACAAAGATTAAACCTGTTTACCTTCCTCATGATACTGTCCTTTTCTTCACTGATATGATGGTCCATTTCTTCATATAGTCGATGCATCTAAAACCAAAAAGCCATATTGATCCTATTACTCTGTATGAATTCACATAATAAAGAAGATAAATTCGAACAAGTATATGCCAATATCAGCTACCTAACTTATAAAATAACTTAACTCCACTATACAAATTTTGTAATAACACGTTTGGTTTACTGTCAAAAAGTCCAAACTGTCATCAACATTAAAACTCTGATTCTATGTCAAATCGTATCTATTCAATATTCGTATTCGTGGTAGCAATTTCCATTTTAAAAATGTGTAACTTAGTAAATGTGTTAACAGACATGAATGAAATTGTAAATAAGGCCAGAAACAGAATTCACTGCTTGCTATTAATTCAGTTTGTAAGCTATTGTCATGCAGCTCGTCTTCATAGAAATTCTGAGAACAAATTACTGATAAATATGTTTGTATCCAAGAGGGCTGAACAATTAGAATAATGGATAGAGGTATATAATTAACAATTCCATGGTTTTTATGTTTCCCAAACATGTTAAGGATAATCAAGACGTATAGTCTTAGTTGGGTTGGTCATATGATACAAAGAGGGGTGGGGGGACAACAGGAGCTTACACAAAATTCTAGCTAGGAAAGCTGAAGATAATGACCCTTAGGTAGGCCGATACATCAATGAGAGGATAATTTGAAGGCGTTTGTATCCCAGGCTAGGGATTGGATCAAGATATATCAGGATAGGTTTGAATGGCGGGCTTATGGTCTGGTGGTCATAAACTTTCAAGTTAATCAAGGCTACAGAATCAGTATGTTGGTGTTGAATCTAAAATTTTGAAGACCTTCTTTGCAATATATAATATTTCCAAAATAAATCAAACTCACTATGAAACTTCGTTTATAAAATTACAGTTTTCTTTGAACAGCCTTATAAGACCTAAAACAAATGATATTATTTTATTTCTGGTTAAAAACTTAGATTACCTTGGTCTTCTTACCTCAGTCTCTAGAAATCAATGAGAATCCTATCGCAAACACCATACAACAATGAATAAGTTTTATCGCGATTATTTTTTTGTTTGTTTAGCGCCATGTCCAACTACCCGTTCGTTCTAACTTCATTTAATAACATGTATTGGGTAGGAATGATTAAAGTAAATGTTATTGGAAATTTACTTTTATTTGTGGAAAGGAAGTACGTAAAGGGATTTAGAAAATATGTGTACCTAGTTTAAAATGTCAATAGTTTTAAAATTTGTTTTATTTTTAATCACTAGCTTAAGGTATTTGAAATGACGTTATGAGCAACATATAAGCTGTTAAACAACTTTATGATACACCGTACATACCAACATGATTATTAATTTTATTTCAAACATCTGAAGTGAGATTAATTAGTTTATTTTCAAGGAGACCTGTGCTTTAACTTAATTTCCCCGCAAAAAATGAGTGTCTTACCTGATTCCTGTGCATATCGTCCCTGGCCCTGATAGTTTCTTCCAGATTCCTCATCTCTCCTTGTCTCCTCCGAAGTTCTTGAACCAGGACACGAAGAAAGGATTCCAAGTTGGCCACAGTGAAGGGCGTTCCTTCTCTCTGCACTCTCCTGCATAGCTGTCTCAAGCCACCACTGGGGAGCCAACCAAAAATAACCATCGTTATATTCCCACAGTTGAGCCAGTAGGTAGTGTGTGGTTCCAGAAATATTGCACATGTTGAAACTTTGAGATATAGGCCTAAGAAATAACAGTTTAAAAAATGTATAAGGGGTCACGCAGACTAAGTGTAAGGTACATATAATCTGGTTTCTTAGTGACTATGAGATCAATGCTAGAATTCCAGCTAGTTTTATTGATGGTGGTTTTACTAAAATGGTTTCTCAGTCTCATTCCCTGCAAATGTGGGTATATTTACTCTACACTGTTGTCTTTCTCGTCCCTACATCATTAAAGTAATTTAAATACTTGCAAACCAGAAGGGAAGTGAATGGTGGCAGAAAAAAATATACATTTTAGACCATTGATTCTTAAAGTGTGTGCTTCGAAATTATTCTCAACGTAATGTTATTGTTGATTAAAAAAAAAGTTAATAGTATTTTAAGTCAATATATTAATTTTTTAAATGGGTTAAGAGAAAAACGTTGAATTTTTTAAAAGTATATTGTTTTGAGAATTTTATTGGCATACACTCAACTCTTTGAGTAATTAATTAAAATTTTGTCGTTTCTTATACGTAAGTTTGATTCGAGGCTGAATAGAAGACAAGCACACACACACATTTCCTGTTCAAACGAGAAAAGTTTTTCTGCCCATGCGTATTTTCGATTCTCCAGTAGTGTCACCAACATGTATGGTCAGTGTGCCACGCGAACACATGATAAATAATAGTGTGCCATGAATCAAAAAGAAAAAGTTGAGAGCCTCTATTTTGGACACTACTAGTGGGCTCGTATCGGCTCCTCTTGGCTCAACATCCAGACCTTCCTATCCATCCTCCCACAGTGGTCTACTCAGTGATCTAGTATATACTATACTGTATCCATGGACATAAACACACCCCTTGCAAAGGACCAAAGCCTGATGCTCAAGTTTGTCGACTGCTTGATTGTGAGAGGATAGATGCGGCGGTTTATTTTAATGCTCTTGAGTTAAAAGAGTACTCATGTGCATAAAACCATTATTGTTTGGAAATAGTTAGGTATTATATCACATAGGCTATTGTAATGAAAATTTAGTTACTATAATAAAATTAATTAGCTACGAACTTAGTAACATTCGTTTGAATGTTCCACCTTGTGTAATATTCTTACTTTCAAATTATCGTTTAGTTTGTATAGACTGTAGGACGTATTACTATATCCTGATTTTAGTAGGAATCCTGTTCTATAAGACCTTGTTTCATACCAGAATCCTACTGTATAGTAATATTTATGTAGGCTAGGCGGACTTCCAGAACGGTGGTAGAAATTACCTTCTATAGGTTCTTTTATCCTAGCAAAATACCATTACATGATAGGATTCTGGTACGAGATAAGGCCTTTGGAATGGTCTTTCTTCTAAAATCATAGAGAAGCGCTTCTTATTTAATTATACTGTTCTTACCGTTATCAATTTATTTATTTCATTTATCTCATTTATCTATAATATACAATTATGTATGTCATATATTCATACAAATTAGCGAACGATCTTACATTGCCTTGAGTGTGTGTAAGAGAGAAAGAGATACCCGAAACTTTCTTTCTCTCGTAGACAATGGTGTGCAGCCGATAGCACGAAAATTTCAGCCCGAGGTGTCCATTCATAGAGATGAAATTGGTCTACTTCTCCTACTTGTGTGTTTCTTTTAGCACCGCATCTTACTACCCGTTCGGGTTGTACATTTAAGTACTAATTACGGTAATGGGCTAGGAATTGGAAACGTTAAATTCAGAGGAAGTGAACTCACATCTGTGGGGAGTGAGGATGGAAAGCCATTTAGAGAAAACCACCCCCCAGTTCACCTGACAGAGATTCTAACCTCGAACTCCCCGTCCTCGGCAGTCTAGCTCAACACGGAACTAGCGCCTTAACTAACTACGCCACCATGGCGGGTCTCCTACCTGTTGATAGCACCGGTAGCCTCTATCTCACTCAGAACCTGATTAAGCGCCTCTTCCTTCCTGTTCTCAGCGCTGTCGTCGTCACTGGATTCGACGGGTGTCGTGACGTACATGGCGTCCTCCTCGCTGCTGCCGGATATGGACCTGGCCATGATCGCGTTGGATGACAGGAATTCTCCTGTGACATAGACACACCCGCATCAGATCACTCCCGTTTTCCCTAAGAGCCGATGAGTATTAAAATAGTACCTTGTGGTATAGATTTGGATATTTAACGCATTCAACCACGCAAATGGTTTCACGGTCTACGGTGTCAAGCTCGCGATAAACTGACTTGCAGGGATGACGGGGAGTTCGACCACAAAGGCATACTGAAATGTAACAAGGATGTTCTAGACTTGTATATTAGGATTCTGGTAGGAAGAACTTATTAGAAAATCAATCAATCGAATTGATTTTTATTTTTTTATTTTTTTTTAGCACTGTGTTTTACTTCCTGTTCAGGCTATACGCATATGTACTAATTACACTAATGAGCTAGGAATGAAGAATGTTAAATTTAGAGTAAGTATACCTGCATTTGCGTGGAGAGAGAGTGAAAAATCTCCCTCAATACACCGACCAGGGTTCGATCCCATATTTCCCTGTCATCGTCAATCTAGTATATTGCGAGAGTTGTGCCGCCCTCGAATCAAGTAAAAATGTATATCATTTTTTAATATTTGTTAGTATAAATATATAATAATAAAAATAATATCTATAAAAATGTGACAATTTTAGAGCATGGCTTGGCGTAAAATTTATGAAAAAGGTTTTAATAAGTTTTGTAAGTGCCAAAAAAAAAGTACCCTTTAAATCAGAATATGACTGTAGTATGCCTCCATATGGTCTTTGCCACATAAATATTTTTCCAATTTTTTTTAGAGCTATTATATATATTAATAAATACAATCAATAAAAATTAGTGTATGTGTGTTTGTACTTGACTCAGTGGCGTAGTTGGCTAACGCGCTAAATTCGTGTTGAGCTAGACTTCTGAGGACGGGGAGATCGAGCTTCGAATCTCGGTAGGGTGAACTGAGAGTGGTTTTTTCCTAAATGGTTTTCCACTCTCCCTCCAAGCAAATGTGGGTTTCACTTCCTTTGAATACAACCGGCCTGATTACTAATCATTACTATTATTATTTACACCACGTCTTACTACCCGTTCGTGCTATACGCACTTACGCTAATGTGTAATGGTAGGGTGATTGTGAGATGAAATGGAGGACCTACAGTTTAATGTGGGAACCGAACCACGGTGGAGGCCTGGCATTCCACACAAGAGGTTAAGGAAGGGCGATTCCTAACACATTAGCGTAACTAGTACTTGAGCGTATAACCCAAACGGTTGGTAGGACGTGGCGCTAAGTTAAAAAAATAATAGAAATATATGTCTGTGGCACGACTCGCCCACTTACCGAAACCAGCGAGGAACTGCTTTATAGTTAGGTAGCCGTTCCCTTGCTTGTCCAAGGAATCGAATACGGATTCCAACTGCTCCGGAGTCAAGGGAACTTCACTGCGCATGCGCTACAACAAAATATATATATATTTTTTTAAATTAGAAAACTATTTTAAGAAAGAATCTTAAAGTGGGGGTGAAAGAGGACGCGAGAAAAATTCAGTGTTTTTGCAGTTTTTATGGCAAAACATTTTTTTTTTGGGTCCAAATAAATAAAATATTGCTACAGTACTACCATAAAATAAGATTTTCTTCACATGTTGATATCAAAATTCTTGAATATCTGTCAAGGATGTTCTGGAAGTTAACGAAAACTTTTCCTCGTCGTTTAAAAGGTTTGTTAGATAATACCGCCATGCTCATGGTAGATAATAAACAACTGTTGATATCACCAAGTGAAGACAATTAAACTCTATGTTTGTACTGGAGCAATATTTTATTTATTTTGGCTAAAAAAAAAGAAGTTTTGCCATAAATACTGAAATAACACCGGCCTTTTCTCGCGTCCCCTACAACCCACCTTGAGGTACTCTATAAAATCTCGTCCATCATTCTTTAGAGATATAAATAATAAAACAATCGCAATCACAATCAAGTTTCCGGCTTTGAGGTTCCCACGCTCACACACACAGGCTAATAGTTTTAAAATATCAGAACTTTGCGTGTGGTAGATATCTCGCAATCCCCATCACAGACAGACAAATAATATAGTTTATTAATATATATATGTGTGTGTGTGTGTACCTATAAATAACACTAATAATATAGTCCAAATTTATCAATTTTGATCGCAAAAAATATTTTTGTATTTTTAGGGCTGGTTCGTGACCTTTTGCCGCTCTAGGCAATGAATGAAAATGCCGGCTTTCCTTCTCAAAATATAAAAAAAAAACTAATTTTTAATGTGTTTAAATAAGAAAAAATATTGTTATTAAAAAAAAATACATCAAAGAGTAATAACAATAAATTCTTTGTATCTACTGTTCACCCAGGTCGTTCTTGTACGTACATATCATACAGGACCTGTGCAGGTCTTAGATTGTGTCACAAACTCTTCACCTCTTTCCTTTCTTTTGATTATTTCCGAAATCAAACGGAAGAAAAGAAATCAACCGGATATTAAGTTATTTTTATATTAATTTTTCAACAACAAACTTGGACACATTTAAACTCTTTACAATTCAAACTCAAATTTTAAAATTATAAATTCAAATGGGTGGTAAATAAATTCTTTAAAAAAAGTACAATATTTCATTTTTGCCGCCCTAGGCAACCCTTCCCCCCCCCCCTCCCTTCCCCAGAAAAAGTGCTTCGTAAAAAAATAAAGGCATAATAAAAAATTTAATACCGTTCAATTTACTTACTACTCCTTTTATTCTCATGACATTAAGCTACTTGAAGGTCTTTGTATACACACAAAGCTCAAATTGTCTCCCCCCCCCTTCCCCCTCCTCTTCTCTATCTTCCACAAAACCAAATATGACGTGTTTTCAGCTCACCTTATTAGTTTTGTTTATTGATACAGTCCGAAAGGCTTGCTTTTGTAGACGGCGAATGTGGTAATTATCTGTGACGACAGCTGTTGGGGATGTTGTTCGCAGCAACCTCGATGACACTAGACTAACACGTCTTTGGGAGGTTTTCGTTACTACATTCCTCCTTGTCGGTAAGACGCGGATAAAGGACTAATACCAGGGTAAAGTGAGAGCTAATGGTAGGTTATGCTGAGAGGTAGTAATGGTTGTACAAGACGTTTGCGAAAGTATATTTGTGTTTTGGTTAGGGTAGATAACCTGTAAACTTACTTGATATATGGCATTAGGAACACGAAAGTTCATTGCCTTACTTATAAAAGCACGCAACCTATCCCTATCTTGAGCTAGTTCTATCCAATCCACCTCATTATACCCTATCCCTATCTTGAGCTAGTTCTAGCCAATCCACCTCATCACACCCTATCCCTATATCGAGCTAGTTCTATCCAGTCAACCTCATTACACCCTATCCCTATCTCGAGCTATTTCTATCCAGTCCACCTCATCACACACTATCCATATATCGAGCTAGTTCTATCCAGTCAACCTCATTACACCCTATCCGTATCTCGAGCTAGTTCTATCCAGTCAACCTCATTACACCCTATCCCTATCTTGAGCTATTTCTATCCAGTCCACCTCATCACACCCTATCCCTATATCGAGCTAGTTCTATCCAGTCAACCTCAATACACCCTATCCCTATCTCGAGCTATTTCTATCCAGTCCACCTCATCACACCCTATCCCTATATCGAGCTAGTTCTCTACAGTCAACCTCATTACATCCTATCCCTATCTCGAGCTAGTTCTATCCAGTCAGCCTCATTACACCATATCCCTATCTCGAGCTATTTTTATCCAGTCCACCTCATCACACTCTATCCATATATCGAGCTAGTTTTATACAGTCAAACTCATTACACCCTATCCCTATCTCGAGCTAGTTCTATACAGTCAACCTCATTACACCATATCCTTATCTCGAGCTAGTTCTATCCAGTCCACCTCATTACACCCCATCTCTTTCAGGTCCATTCTCATGTTAACCTCCTATCTGCGTCTAGGTCTTCCCAATGGTCTCTTCTCATTAGGTTTGCCAGTCAGTATCCTGAACAATGTTCTAGAAAATCCAATTCGCACTGCGTGTCCTCCCCACCGTAATCTACGAGACTTGATTATCCTAGAGAGGAATAATTTGTGTACCTTAACTAAATATTTATCATCATAATAAAAAGGGGTTTAAAATGGGATCTACTTAAAAATAGCTAACACTCACATACTAGCTTGATCTCGGAAAAACCTTCATCGGTGGCCGCATGGTCTAGGTCGTTACTTTTGTAGTAAGACTAGACTGCCGATGACAGGGAAATCGGGTTTCAAATTCCGGTTGGGTTTAATGAGGGTGAGTTTTTTCTAGATGGTTTTATACTCTTCCTCTACGCAAATATGGGTTCATTTTATTTAAATTTATTCTTCCTCATCCCTAATTCATCAGCTTATTGGTACATATGCGAAAAATCTGTACAAGTAGCAAAAGAAAAAATCTTGATCTCTCCCTCCCCCCTTTCCAAATTGTTTTTTTTTCTAATCTTCTCCCATGAAAATGTCACTCATACTCAATCCACCGGACAGATACAGCCCAATTGTATTACTAATAGCCTTCTGTTAGGTCATTTTTCTTACCAGAATCCTAATATATAGTAGGATTAAAGGCCTTTCAGATGGTTACTGTTAAGAAAATAGATATATAGTAAGACGAGGAGACATGAAATAAAGAGCTAGAGAATATTGTTGACCAAGAACTGGAGGATGTTTATCTTGTATTCTGCTTGAGGCTGTCCGCTTGTCTAGCTGTATTATTCCTCAACAGGAGCGTAGCGGATCAAGTCATTAACATGACACAAGAACTCAAATTACCTGTAACGTAACGTCGAGTATACAAAAGCACGTCAAAGCTTTAAGACATTTCTGAGCCCTTCAGAACATTTGAGATCTCTCTAGAGTGCCTGGTTACAGCTTTTTCTTTTTATCTGCTACATCTTGCTACTCGTCCGGGCATTCAGCATTTATTTATTTTAATTAATTAGGGATAATTTATAATAATTTGAAGAAAAGTTGTTTCTATGGTTGCAAGATCTAACCCGCCTTGGTGGCGTAGTTGGCTAACGCGCTTGTCGTGTCGAGCTCGACTGTTAAGGACGGGGAGATCGATGTTCGAATCTTGGTCGGGTGAACTGGGGGTGGTTTTTCCTAAATGGTTTTCCACTCTCCCTCCACGCAAATGTGGGTTAACTTCCTCTAATTCAACATTCCCAATTCCTAATCCATTAGAGTAATTAGTTCTTAAAGCGTATAACCCGAACGGGTAGTAAGACGCGGTGCTAAATATTATTATTATTATTATTATTATTATTGCAAGATCTAAGGTAGGGATTAATGAACCTTTTGGGCACGTATCTCTTCTATAATACAGGGTGGGACGGAAACAATAAGACCATCTATGTTGAGGAAAGTGATGGACAACGCGCTGAGGTTTTTCTGACATCCAGTGAAGCTCATATGAGTGACATTGTCTACAAAAAGTTTATTATGTGGTTTGCTTTTATTTGGCTAGTCAATATTTACTTTTCAATTAAAGTGCTAATTTTTAAGTGACTAATCGTCGAAATGATCCGGCCCCGGCCTGTACTTATCAAAGGTCCTGCGATCATCCATCATTTCTCCACCATACTTTTGCTTGTGTGTGTGTGTGTGTGTGTGTGTGTGTGTGTGTGTGTGTGTGTGTGTGTGTGTGTGTGTGTGTCTGTCTGTGTGTCTGGGTGAGTGCGCGCTGAATGTGAGGAGTTTGGACATTTGCCGATGACTCTACATTACCACTGGTTCAGTTGAGGGATATAAAAAAAGCATTTACTATTTCACATACTCACCGAACGTTCGAAAAAAAACCCACCGGTGAGCTTATTAACATTCACCAATGGTTGAAAGTAATTTTATAAGTCACGTCAAGACTAGGTTTGATTTGGTTAGCTTAGGCAGTTTTATGCTACAGTAGCCCCATGGCTTCTTTGGTGCTAACTGACAGCTCACAGCTGACTTCTGACAGTAAACATTTAGGTATAATACCTAAATTTTGACCGCCAGAAGTGACAGCTGCTAAACACATGCTTTTTAAGATCATATAGTTCGGCGTAGGGATACATAATTTGGTCTGGTAACTTTTCAAAGATTTTTAGCGGTCAGCTGTGGGCTGTCAGTCAGCACCAAAGAAGCCATGGGGCTACTTTAGGTTAGGTTAGGTAAGTTTGGCTCTACGTTCTATACTTTCGACAACATACATAGTGCATTGGGAAATTTATAAAATCATTGGTAAATGTAGATAAATAATAATAATTATTTGTTAAATTGACCATTGTTTTCGATGAATCTATACATTCACCTGTAATTTTATCAAAGAAAGAATTCAGCACGTTCACAGAAACATATATAGGTCCTACATCTTATATTAATTTCTTAAAATCAATATTCTTCAAATGCATATTTTCACACTCTTTTAGAAAAAAAATGTACATACATTCTGATAGTAAACGTTAATTTCCTTTTAACATTACCGAGCGTTCATCATATCAGGCCCAACTCAGCTCCCGGCTCACGCGAGGTTTGGAAGTAAAAGGGAAAAAGAAAACACCTACGATATGACAGAAATGTGAGCAGTGAATTCGTATTTGAATGAGTACTCGATATTTTCCGCGGTGACAATGGGATACAAAGTGATAACATTTCTTATTAATAACTATAGTATGACCCGCCTCGGTGTCGTAGTTAGCTAAAGCGCTAGTCTTGTTGAGCTCGACTGCTGATGATGGGGAGATCAAGGTTCGAATCTCGGTCGGGTGAACTAGGGGTGGCTTTTACTAAATGTTTTTTTCACTCTCCATCCACGCAAATGCGGGTTCACTTCCTCTATATTCAACGTTCCCAATTCCTAATCCATTAGCGTGATTATTACTTAAAGTGTATAACCCGAACGGGTGGTAAGACACGGTGCTAGATGATAATAATAACTACAGTATGTCTCTATTATGACAGAATGAAGATTTGTACACAGTGCTTACATGGTGGTCAGATCCAAGTTTGGAATCTAGCTGGGTATACTTTTTTTTTAATTTTTTTCAAAATAACTGCCCATTGTTATTTCAGGCAAATGAGAGTAACCTATATTTACTTTACATTCTACCTTCCTCATCTCAATACCCTTAGTATAAATGTTCCTAAAACCCGAACAGGTATATACTGAGTTTTTTAGGAATGGATATATGAAAAGCCGTTTCTCCGACAAAAATCCTTCTAGACAATAATTTATGTTTCCGGTAAAAAAAAAAATCCTTTCAGATATCATACACACACATCTATTCATGCCGTTCTATTATGGAGTAGGAAAAAAAACTGTACATATAGCTTAAAAAACAACAACTCCGTACTTAATCCATCTTCACCAACTTTCTACAAACTTCCCTGTCCTTGCATACTCCCTTCGCTTCAACAACATCCATACACCTAGTCATACACGCTATTTTATTATTAAAAATCTTATCTTTTTTTTTCACACATTCGTCTACAACATTTAGCCACGTCTTACACGGCCTACCCCTTCCTTTTGATCCACACACTCTACCTTCATATATTTACTTCGTCCCTCGATCCACACTCATCCTCTCAACATGCTCAAATCAACGTAACACGCTTCTTTCACATTGACCTGTTGGATTCCCTTTCAAAACCCAATCATTAATGACTCTGTCCATACGGGTTTTTCCACATACAATTCTTATATATCTTACCAAAAAAATATATTTGTAATACGTAATACAGTTTTGTAAGATGCACAAACCAAATACCACGTCATTTAGTCATATATCAAAATACACTTTTGAAACGGTGTGTACTCTACGTGTTTGTCTATTGGCATAATCCTCTGTGTACAGTCTCAATGTTCACGTTATCGCAGCTTATCTTAAGACATTAACTTATAGCAAGTAATAATAAAGCTGCCAGTGCCTATCTTATGCAATCTTAAACAGTTGTCTCGGATAAGTTAAGTTATAATCTTTTAATATAACATTGACGCAAATTGAGATGGCTTTCGACTTATCTAAGGCATTTTTCGTTTATTTAAGCCTACCATATTTTAGAATGTTTTATAGTGTCGTGACTCGGTGATATCGAGTTCCTCCACAGAGAAAATTAGTCCGATAATGATGGTAGAGTTCCTCCATGACACCTCAAGGAAGGGAAATTCTTCACACAGTAAATTACGAAATTAAATAAGAACGAATTTTTTTTAACGCATGAAAGGTTAGGTTAAGTTAGGTTGGTTAAAAAACCATACGTATTTGTAGAAATTAACCAACTATACTTATAATCCATTCCTTCAGGTGTGTCGTGAAGGAAATCAACCCCCCACCCCTTCCTTTCCGCCTCTCTAACACCAAAGTGAAGTAATTAGATCCTTCCTCCCTCCCCCCCCCCCCCCCC
>CABFVX010003253.1:64436-81807 GCA_902151425.1 Timema shepardi
AATGGAGGACCTACAGTTTAACGTGGGATCCGAACCACGGTGGAGGCCTGGCATTCCCCACATTCACAAGATGTCTTGTCAGAGGTGAAGGAAGGGTTTGGTAATCAGATAAATCTGTGCCGGGACCGAGGATTGAACCCCGGCCGCCAGCACAGAAGTCTGACACCTTACCCTTAGACAGCCAGGTCACCTCTAGGCGTTGAGTAGAAATACTCATTAACAATACTTGTTACATGCTTCAGGATGACCTGGCGGTCTAGGGTTAAGGTGTCAGACTTCTGTGCTGGCGGCCGGGGTTCAATCCTCGGTCCCGGCACAGATTTATCTGATTACCAAACCCTTCCTTCACCTCTGACAAGACAGCTTGTGAATGTGGGGAATTCCAGGCCTCCACCGTGGTTCGGATCATACGTTAAACTGTAGGTCCTACATTTCATCTCACAATCACCCTACCATTACACATTAGCATGAGTATAACCCGAACGGTTAGTAAGACGCAGTGCTAATAATAATAATAATAATATAAAGTTGGCGTGACCACTTTATTTGAACAAATATAATTAAACTAAAATAGTTCCATGCGTGGCTATGACTACAGTAGCCCCGTGGCTTCTTTGGTGCTGACTGACAGCTCACAGCTGACAACTGACAGTCAACATTTAGATATAATACCTAAATTTTGACTGTCAGAAGTGACAGCTGCTAAACATATATTTTTGCAGATCATATGTTTTGGCGTAGGGATAAATAATTTGCTCTGGTAACTTTTCAAAGCCATCAGGCAGCTGTCAGTCAGCACCAAAGAAGCCATGGGGCTACTGTATGTGTAAGCCTATCTATATAGGCTTAAAACGTAGTTTTAATAAATATTTTATTTTTCTTAAAAATAGGGGATTCACACAAAACTAGTTTTTTTTTGTTTAAGGCTAACTTCATAATATGATGTTTAATTTAACATGTATGTATTTATTCGTGTGTGGGCTACATCCCTCGGAGCTCAGTTAGTAGGAAGATTAACCGGTAATTTTGTACGTACATTTACCCAGGAGATGCCCGAATATTCTAATAGTACATTATCTCCATGGAAATTATAGTTTAACATTAAAATTGATTTAAAAATTAATTGGCTCCAGATTTTTAAAAGGGGCATTGCACATCAGTACAATATTTTAATATTTATAAAGTGGTGTAAAATTATATAACCCAAGTATATGGCATAGTAAAATATTATTGATAATAATTGTTTCGTTATAAAACACAATTATAAATATTTTATTTAAACTTAATTACTTTGTTTTCTAAAACCTTCCACTCCTAATAAAACTATTTAAAACGATAATGCATAGTCACTTATTCGTATTTAATACTAGTAAAAGAGTTTTTTTGTGTGTCGCGTTCTATTGTCCATCCGTGATAATACACGAATATTAATTATGCTAATTGGCTAGAAATAGGAGAGCTACGTATGGTAGGTTATGAACCCACATTCCCGTGGAGGAGGGTTAGGAAATAATTGTTTATCTAAAAACAAAACTGATTATATCTACAGTAGCCCCATGGCTTCTTTCGTGCTGACTGACAGCTAACAGCTGACTTCTCACAGTCAACATTTAGGTATATACCTAAATGTTGACTGTCAGAAGTGACAGCTGCTAAACACATGTTCTTTCAGATAATATGGTTCGACGTAGGGATACATAATTTGGTCTGGTAACTTTTCAAAGCCGTCAGCTGTCAGCTGTGGGCTGTCAGTCAGCACCAAAGATGTCATGGGTCTAATGTTGCTGGGATCAAGTGACCCAACCTACATGTCACTGTATAAATATAGTCCGGAATTTAGTCTGCGTATCCCCAAATGCCGATGACTGAGATATCGGGGTTAAATCCCGGTCAGGTGTACAGAAGTTATGTATTCATATTACTCAACCCGACGACGGTTGGTTGGATCCTCAACAGTTCCACCGTCAGCTGTAAAGCCTATGAATTAATGAAGAGGGGTACTAGGGAAATAAGGAACGAGGTAGTTTACAGTTACTTCCCTCACTGAGCCATAAGGTGAAATCGCACACCAGTCTGTGAAGCCCACCGAGATACATACATAAACTGACTCCACAAGCAACACGATTGTGTTATCACTCCCGCTATACGCAAATACGGGTACATTTCCTATAAACATAACTTTCATCATCCCTAAAACATTAGCGTGATCAGTAAAATATGCGTACAGCACGAACTAGTAGAAAAATGCGCTGCTAAAACAAAATATTTAAAATGTATAGTTATGTTTTGTTTTATTATGACCCTGTTTTTAAAAGGAGCGTATCAAATACACTTGGTTTAAATAAATAAATAATTAATTAACCGGTGACCTGGTGGTCTAGAGGTAAGGTGTCAGACTTCTGTGCTGGCGGCCGGGGTTCAATCCTCGGTCCCGGCACAAATTTATCCGATTACCAAACCCCTCCTTCACCTCTGACAAGACATCTTGTGAATGTGGGGAATGCCAGGCCTCCACCATGGTTCGAATTTCACGTTAAACTGTAGGTCCTCCGTTTCATCTCACTATCACCCTACCATTACACATTAGCGTAAGTGCGTATAACCTGAACGGGTAGTAAGACGTGGTGCTAATAATAATAATAATAATTAATGGCGTGCCGGTAATCTAATCGCTCGCTAGACTGAAACAAAACACTTCCCTCAATTTAATGCCAAATGAATTCTAAAATGAGATTTTCTTTGACAAGTTAATTGTAATGTGACTACAAGGAGTGGTGTAAAAGAACCGCAACAATGAAGAATAATTCATGCAGACCAAAATGTACTCCGTCGGATACAAGACTTGTGTGAATTGGTGTGTTCACTTAATTAGCACCACATCATGTAAATACACGGAGACTTGGGCCTGGTGCTAATTGGAAGATAATTAACAACTTGCGTCACTACACTGTATATTGAGGAACATAATTATTACTATTTATTCTACGAGAAACTGCTACATTGATGTGTGTCACATACAACTCCTTCCCCTACCCTCCCCCCTCCAGCCCCCCCTCCAATTTCGTCCCCCCCCCAACCCCTTTTCAAACCTTGTAGTTTTACAATGGGAGTCAATAACTTGTTAGAAACATTTATTTCAACAAGAAGCGGGGTTTAATCCTCGGTCCCGGCACAGATTTATCTGATTACCAAACCCTTCCTTCACCTCTGGCAAGACATCTTGTGAATGTGGGGAATGCCAGGCCTCCGCCGTGGTTCGGATCCCACGTTAATCTCTAGGTCCTCCATTTCATCTCACAATCATCCTATCATTACACATTAGCGTTAGTGCGTACAACCCGAACGGGTAGTAAGACGCGGTGCTAATAATAATAATAATAAAAAGAAGAAGTACCGGCCCCGTGGTAAAGTGGTCAGCGCAACTGGATACAAACTTAAAAAGTCCCAGGTTCAGTTCTCAGCTGGTACCTTGAGTAATTTTCCTGAAAGGAGAACTACACCAACAGTTAGGAGGGTTTGGTTAGTTATTTAAGTGGTTCCACACCCTCATTTCATCTGAACAGGAAGTTTATTAATTGGAGTACTTGGAAACTTAACCATTAGACCAGGTAGGCGGACTCTTTCACCGTTTCCTATCTTTAGCGTCACTACGAACAATTCTTTTAGAAACTGTGAATTTCAGTAGATATATTTTCTTATTCGTTTGTTTTGCACTAATCGTTCGAGAATCAGTAATATCATGCATAATATAAGACAGATTTTTTGTGCCCCCTCCCCCCTCTCGCACCCTTCCCCCCTCAGCACACCCGACCGAGATTTGAACCTCGATCTCCCCGTCATCGGCAGTCTAGTCTACTGCGAGAGTAGCGCGTTACTGTGGATAGTCGCACGCTCGCCCCAAAAAACAAGCACAGAACAGAAACGTGATCACGTGACGAGCTCTAAGCCAACCACAGGATTCCCGTTTCATCGGCGCGAGATGTTACGCTAAAGTTCAATCCATCTCTACTCCGTCCGCTCTGCCCGAGACTCGAGAGGTTTTGTCCAGGCGAACCAATCAAATCTCAGAACCAACCGTCTCAAATCAGTGCGCATGCGCTGTAGTACTAACAGCAAGCAATCAGACAGCTTCATTGGCCGTTGTGAGGAGATTTGAAATAACTCGTTAGTGTAAAGTGTATGTATCGATATATTGGATTGTGCCACGACACGGAGCTATAATTTGAAAACATCCATCGGGAGAATGATCTAGAATATAAGGTTTATCCACCGGTAAATAAAATATCTTGATAATCGGTTGTTTTACGTTAGCGTTGCAATGCATCATGGGTCTACACACAGCGTGTGTGCTGCTGCGCCCACCCAATCAGATTCTGGCTTATATTTTCGGCGAATGTGTGAATCAATCTTTTTGAACCACGCGACCGCCGATGCGGGTAGCCATGAAATTAAGCCGCCATTTGATGCCCGGTCTTTCAGGCGTGTACACTTGCCTTTTTGTGCAAAGTAAGTAGCCCCATGCCTTCTTTGGTGCTGACTGACAGCTGATGGCTTTGAAAAGTTACCAGATCAAATTAGGTATCCCTACTCCGAACCAAATGATCTGCAAAAACATGTGTTTAGCAAATGTAACTTCTGACAGTCAAAATGTAGGTATATACCTAAATATTGACTGTCAGTTGTCAGCTGTGAGCTGTCAGTCAGCACCAAAGAAGCCATGGGGCTACTGTAGGTGGGAACGAGTGTCGTGTGTGATTCGCGCGGCCTAGTTGTTCAACACACACACACGCACGCGCACTCATAGGGACAATCGATGTAATTAATCCTCGCCCTCAGATACTATTAAACACCTTGCAATTAGCTATGGATCATTATTCCGTTACAGGTGGAGTGGGTGGCTGGGGGAGGGGGGGAAATAGGACAAGTCTCAAGGTCAGGAATGACGCGATGATCTTTTGCGCGAATACTCGTGAGCGTGTGGTTTAAGGCGAGGATGAAATGAAACGTGAGTGGAGGTGGATATTTTTACAGCTTATTTGAACAAAATTAAATTAATTATGTATGAAAAATTGCCGCGAAAGAGGCCACGAAAGAGATGGGAAGAGCTGTCAACAGAAAGTGTGCAAGTGAGAGGATGAAAATGAAAGCAATTAAAGGAGGAAGAATGGTAGAAGTATAGAGAAGAAGATGGAGGTATTTTACCAATTTTTCTACACAATCTTAAATATTTTTCATAGGCATCGTGAAATTTGATCAAGATTTTTTTTTCTCTTCTCATTTAAAACGTTTTTGTTTAAATTATTATTATTATTATTATTATTAGCACCACGTCTTACTACCCGTTCGGGTTATACGCACTTACGCTAATGTGTAATGGTAACAGTTTAACGTGGGATCCGAACCACGGTGGAGGCCTGGCATTACCCACATTCACAAGATGTCTTGTCAGAGGCGAAGGAAGGGTTTGGTGATCAGATAAATCTGTGTCGGGACCGAGGATTTTTGTTTAAAATATTTACATAATCAATACATTTCTTGAATATTTGTTATTTGGTGTAGAAAAAACCGAACAAATCCACTGAAACAAAAACTTATTGGCTTTGGTGAAAATAAAGATAACTCTACGTTCCCATAAAATAAAAATTAAACTGTAAAACTCAAAATCTAAGTTGTTTTATTTAAAGAGTTAAACTTGAAATATAAGTTGGTAGAAAGCGAACGCTTGTACTATTTAATGTACGTGCCCAGTGAAGTACACAAAATGGAAAGGGTCACTAGTAAAAGGTATAAACAGTATCAAGTAAAAACTCGCATATTTAGAAAAAAATGACATCCGGACACGAGAATCAAAACCGGGACCCTTTAGTTAGCTTGTCAATGCTAGCAACCGAAGGAATCGTTAACATTTACCTTAAGGCGGAAGTTTGGGGAATACAAGAAAAGGGCAGTGTTTTTTTGCAGTTTTTAATGAAAAATATTTGTTTTTGTCAGAATAAATAAAATATTGCTCCAAAAGAAATATTTAGTTAAATTTCTTTCGTATATTGTTATCAACAGTACTTGGATATCTGTCATAAGAATATTTTATGAGAAACTTTTTAAATGAAGAGAAAAAGTTTTAATTAAATTCCAGGATATCCTTGACTGATATTCAAGAATTGTTGATATGTGAAGAAAATCAAATTTATGTTTCTCATAGAGCAGTGTTTTTTTTTTGCCAAGACAAATATTTTTCACTAAAAACTGCAAGAAAAAAACACTACCCTTTTCCTGCGTTCCTTATACTCCAACCTTAAGAGGGCGGATGAATAATTATAGAATGGTCCGTTAGTGGCATTGTCGGTCAGTAATGGCAGGTGACTTACATGTGTTACGTATTATCTAGTCCCCGCGACCGATATGACTCCACTCGTGTCCACCGACCGTGACTCGCGGTGTCACGCCTAGATGATTCAGGCCACTAGGACTTACTTCTCGCCTTGTACACTTAGGTTAAGTGCACTGTTTTTGTACATGAGATGCTGAGTTAATTGCCTTGACGTTTAATGCGCCCCTGAACTAAAAAAAAATTTGTTTTTTTACAATTCTGTCTGTTATTTATTAGCACCGCGTCTTACTACCCGTTCAGGTTATCCGCACTTACGCTTATGTGTAATGGTAGGGTGATTGTGAGATGAAAATGGAGGACCTGCAGTTTAACGTGGGATCCGAACCACTGTGGAGGCCCTGGCATTCCACACGTTCACAAGTTGTGATTAATACACGTCTTGTCAGAGGTGAAGGAAGGGTTTGGTAGTCAGATAAATCTGTGCCGGGACCGAGGATTGAACCCCGGACCCCCAGCACAGAAGACTGAAACCTTATCATGTGAATAATATATCTTGAAAAATTTCGATCCACGAGATTATTATTATGTTTAATGTGCCCCTGAACTAAAAAGAAAATATGTTCATACAATTCTGTCTGTCCCCATCCCATTTCTGTATGTTTATTCGTACTTAGGGATGATATATATCGAATATTATGCTCTGTCTAACTTGTGTGTACACGAGTCAAAGAAGCTTTCAAGTAACCTTTTCTTGGTCAAACTCTATCCGCCACAGTTGGTACAATCATGACAGTGAATAATCTCCACTCCCCCTTCTAAATCCAGTGGCATGTTGTGTGTTGTGGAGTATGTACCAGGGTAAGCAGAGCTTGTTAAAACTGTATCCATGTAATGGTCTCGTCCACTATGTCCCCATTTGACCAATTATTATTACATAGTCTCTGCTCCACACAATTCACATAGGGATGAATGTTCGTCTATACCGGGTCAATAATTCTTCTTCTGAGTAATGATAAACACGTCACACGTACATGTACAGCGTAAGTAAATTCTGCTTACCCTGGCAACAATACACGCCATCGCTCTAATCCCTTATCATAGAACCAGATCATACCTGCATGTCCCTCTTGACTATGAAGCCCTTCCTTTCTTGGTCGCTTAGCAAGAACAGCTGCTGCGCTCTTTCGGACAGAATGTCATCCATTGCTATGGCGTTGTGAGCCTTAAGCTATACAGCTACCTGAAATACAAAAATTGTTTATTTTAATTAAATGTAATATATGATATATGGCTTCGTGTTCCTACAGTAGCCCCGTGGCTTTTTTGGTGCTGATTGACCGCTCACAGCTGACTTCTGACAGTAAACATTTATATATATATATACATAAATTTTGACTGTCAGAAGTGACAGCTGCTAAACACATGTTTTTTGCAGATCATTTGGTTCGGCGTAGGGATACATAATTTGGTCTGGTAACTTTTCAAAACTTTTAGCTATCAGCTGTGATCTGTTGGACAGCACCAAAGAAGCCATGGGGCTACTGTACTTTGAAAGCAATTTTGGTATCCACTTCTAAAGAGGACAGCGGAAGAAAGTTGCAAATGCAGCCAACGTGCACCAGGAAGAACTCAAGTAATATTAAGGAATATCATAAGAAAAGGTATAAAAAGTTTTGTCCAACAATAGAGTAATGTAGGTTAGTTCTAGGATAAACAGGTTACTAGGATAGATTAGGGAAATAATTTAATCTTATTAGATTAGAGTAGATAAGTATGGATTAAGTTTAGGGTTTTCCGCCAGTGGTTTTACTAGTAGGTAGCCGGAGCTCCATCTTCGATAAGGCGCCTCCCCAGGTGGCGGATAGGAGGACGCTAGACGACATCTGGAGAGTGCCAGATGCTCACAAATAACAGTGAGTTCTGAGATTACCAGGTGCTCACTGGTAACGGTGAGTTCTAAGAGTGCCCGGTGTGGAGGCTACCAGGGAAACTAAAAATACCCGGGCCAGACTGGAGTGATACAAAACTAGTTAGTGGAAACAAATTAGAGCTTAGATTTAAATAGGACTAGGAGTCAATAGTACCAGATTGGATAAGTTAAATAAAGGGGATACAAGATAATTGAACCAATAATATTTGTAGAAAAATAGGACTCAGTTTAAAATTGTTAGAAACTGAGTCAAATATTCAAGGTAGATTATAAAAAATCCACTTCTGGCTTGAGTAGCTTATCGTAGTTCCCCCAGAACCCCATGCTCCAGCCACCATGTTTCAGGGCTCCTGCACCGCGGATGTTGTATATGACGGTGAGAAGTATAAGGCCGTGAGGAAGGCCAAGGGTCAGCTCGATGATGAGCGTGAGGAAGTCCAAGGGATAGCCGGATGAAGAGCGTGAGGAAGACCAAGGGATAGCCGGATGAAGAGCGTGAGGAAGACCAAGGGACAGCCGGATGAAGAGCGTGAGGAAGTCCAAGGGACAGCGGGATGAAGAGCGTGAGGAAGACCAAGGGACAGCCGGATAAAGAGCGTGAGGAAGACCAAGGGACAGCTGGATGAAGAGCGTGAGGAAGACCAAGGGACAGCGGGATGAAGAGCGTGAGGAAGACCAAGGGTATCGGGATGAAGAGCGTGAGGAAGACCAAGGGACAGCCGGATGAAGAGCGTGAGGAAGATCAAGGGACAACCGGATTATGAGCGTGAGGGTGACTAAGGGACAGCCGGATGAAGAGCGTGAGGAAGACCAAGGGACAGCTGGATGAAGAGCGTGAGGAAGACCAAGGGACAGCTGGATGAAGAGTGTGAGGAAGCCCAAGGGACAGCCGGATGAAGAGCGTGAGAAAGACCAAGGGACAGCCGGATGAAGAGCGTGAGGAAGACCAAAGGACAGCCGGATGAAGAGCGTGAGGAAAATCAAGGGACAGCCGGATGATGAGCGTGAGGAAGTCCAAGGGACAGCCGGATGAAGAGCGTGAGGAAGATCAAGGGACAACCGGATGAAGAGCGTGAGGAAGACCAAGGGACAGCCGGATGATGAGCGTGAGGAAGTCCAAGGGACAGCCGGATGATGAGCGTGAGGAAGTCCAAGGAACAGCCGGATGAAGAGCGTGAGGAAGATCAAGGGACAACCGGATGAAGAGCGTGAGGAAGATCAAGGGACAACCGGATGATGAGCGTGAGGAAGTCCAAGGGACAGCCGGATGAAGAGCGTGAGGAAGATCAAGGGACAGCCGGATGAAGAGCGTGAGGAAGATCAAGGGACAACTGTATGAAGAGCGTGAGGAAGACCAAGGGACAGCCGGATGATAGAGCGTGAGGATGACTAAGGGACAGCCGGATGAAGAGCGTGAGGAAGACCAAGGGACAGCCGGATGAAGAGTGTGAGGAAGCCCAAGGGACAGCCGGATGAAGAGCGTGAGGAAGTCCAAGGGACAGCCGGATGAAGAGCGTGAGGAAGTCCAAGGGACAGCCGGATGAAGAGCGTGAGGAAGTCCAAGGGACAGCCGGATGAAGAGCGTGAGGAAGTCCAAGGGACAGCCGGATGAAGAGCGCGAGGAAGACCAAGGGACAGCCGGATGAAGAGCGTGAGGAAGTCCAAGGGACAGCCGGATGAAGAGCGTGAGGAAGACGAAGGGACAGCCGGATGAAGAGCTTGAGGAAGTCCAAGGGACAGCCGGATGAAGAGCGTGAGGAAGTCCAAGGGACAGCTGGATGAAGAGCGTGAGGAAGTCCAAGGGACAGCCGGATGATGAGCGTGAGGAAGACCAAGGGACATCCGGATGAAGAGCGTGAGGAAGACCTAGGGACAGCTGGATGAAGAGCGTGAGGAAGTCCAAGGGACAGCCGGATGAAGAGCGTGAGGAAGTCCAAGGGACAGCCGGATGATGAGCGTGAGGAAGACCAAGGGACATCTGGATGAAGAGCGTGAGGAAGACTAAGGGACATCTGGATGAAGAGCGTGAGGAAGATCAAGGGACAGCCGGATGATGAGCGTGAGGATGACTAAGGGACAGCTGGGTGAAGAGCGTGAGGAGGACCAAGGGACAGACGGATGAAGAGTGTGAGGAAGCCCAAGGGACAGCCGGATGAAGAGTGTGGAGAAGAGAGGACATGATCATGGCGGAGGAAGATATGAGGTGGGATCAAAGAAGACGGTGGAGAGGCCCATGTTCCAAACAGATCCAGCCATCGGCTGGAAGCTGTTTATGATGATGATGATACGAAATATGAAAATCAGCATTTGTACCTATAGAGCCATGTGCTGAGATCAATTAAATCAAATTAGTTTTAAAAAAATTATACCTTTACACGAGAATCGAACTTGGTAGCAAGCCAATTCTCTACCACTGATGGCCATTTCACACTGGCATCCGCGGTGTCCACAGTAACCATGGACGTGATAATTCACGTCCACAGTAACCATGGACGTGATAATTCACACTACAACCAAACGTCCGCGGACATTTTTGATGCCTACAAACTTAAGTTGCTATACAGTATTGTAGTGTAGGCGACCATGTGCTCTTCAAAACGCCACTGCGCATGCTCAGTCCAGAACGTCCACGCGGACGCCCTAACGATCGCTCGAAGAGAATGGTCTGAAGACGTCCATACCGCGGACACCTCTGTCGTTCTGTGACACCGTGTACGCCAGTGTGAAATTGCCTTTTTAAGAGAGCCAGTAATCGTCCCACTCTCCAGTTAATTCTTCACTAATATTTCAAGGCGGAGTCTGTGATGGACGTGTGTATTCAACGGTTACTTTTAGCTATAATTGATATCACAGGGGTTGAAGTTTGTGCTGTCACTTGTCAAACTATTATTATTATTATTTTTATTATTATTATTAGCTACTCGTCTTACTACCCGTTCGGGTTATACGCAATTACGCTAATGTGTAATGGTAGGGTGATTGTGAGATGAAAGGGAGGACCTACAGTTTAACGTGGAATCCGAACCACGGTGGAGGCCTGGCATTCCCCACATTCACAAGAGGTCTTGTCAGATGTGAAGGAAGGGTTTGGTAATCAGATAAATCTGTGCCGGGACCGAGGATTGAACCCCGGCCGCCAGCACAGAAGTCTGACACCTTGCCCCTAGACCGCCAGGTCACCCGTACAACTATTTTAGAAAACGATGGGAGTAAGACCCAAGTGAAACCATTTTGCTTTAATTTAAGAAATATTTTAATTTTTAGCACCACGTCTTACTACCCGTTCGGGTTCTACGCTTACGTACTAATTACGTCGATGGGGTTAGGGATTAGGAAGTTTATATTCAAAGGAAGTGTATCCGAATTTGCGGGTAGGGAGCGTGGATAATCATTTTGGTAAAAAAAATCACCTTCATTACAGCCGACTTAGATTCGAACCTCTTTCCCCCCCGTCATTGGCAGTCTAGTCTAATGAGAAATTAGCGCTTTATACCACGCGGCCACCGGAGCTAATATGAGGATAGTTCAGACGGGTAGTAAAGCGCAGCTCATAAAATATTACGTAATTACAGTGTAATGTTGATTGGAATAAACATGTAGAGATTAGAAAATACTATTTTTTTTATAAGTGAACAATGATAAATAATTATACTTTATTATTAGTGTTATTTTATAGATATGTCTTGAGAACGTAAAAATTCTTGGAAGCGTGTTTGAGGCGAAAGGTGGAAGTAGAGAGGATCTAATGAGAAGAGAACAGCAGATAGAGTTGTTCTATAGGTGTGTAAGAGACCTGTTATGGGGAATAGAAGTCCCCTTGAAGTGTAAGGAAGTGTTGTACAAGGCGTACTTTGTACCCAGTGTTACATATGTAGTGGAAAAATGGGAATTGAATGTAAGAGAGGCTAGGAAAGTGGAGACAACGGAAATGAAGTTTGGGAGGAGCATATTATCTATCACGAGGAGAAACAAGATTAGGAATGAACTATTAGGAAAAGAGAGGGGTACAGGGATGATAGAGAAAGGAAGACTGAGATGGTATGGGCATGTAATGAGGATTGAAAAAGAAAAGATGCCAAAGAAAACTATTGAAATTAAGTGTGTAGGAAAAAGAATGCAAGGGACGGCAAGAAATAGATGGGAAGAGCAGATATCAGAAATTGTGGGAGTGAGAGGAGAATAATTGAAGCCATTAAAGGAGGAATAATGGTGGGGGGGTAGATGAAGATGAAGGCATTTTATTAAACTGACCCGGACTACAGGCTGGAAACGGTTGTTGATGATTATGATGATGATAATTTAATATACCAAGCGTGACAGCCACATTAATAGATGTGTGAATATGTAAAATTATATCTAGTAACTTTTCTAGCTGTCGGATAAGGCTCTTCATATAAAAATTGGAGTGTACCTAGTATTGGGTCTGTATTAATGGTCGTGCTGTCCTTGGCTTAGTTATTTTTCAAATAGTACGAGTATAGATATACAGTCTATAATCTGTCTGTCTAGATAGTGCATGTAAAAATACATAATTACAAAAAAAACTTGCTTCATTTAGTACAAAATATCAAGCTGAGTACCTGGAAATATATCGTCGGTACAAATATAAACTTTTGCGCAAATGACACGTTAAGTCATCAAGTCAGTTATTTTGGAATGTTGCACTTTATTACTGAGATATCAAAATGCCTAATATATTGTAAAGTATAAACTATCGCTACAAATTTTAATAAAATCCCGATAGTTGGCCAAACAAAGACATGATAAAGGGAAGGGAAAATAAATTAAAATATATGATATGTTTTATAAAATTTAATATTACCATGAAAAATATTATAATTAATAAAAAATATTAGGACGCACTGAAATACTTAGCATGCCCCTAAGGTTACACGTACCACAGTTTGGGAAACACTGCCCTGGTACTTACTTTTTTTTAACCACCGCATCCATTTGAGTTATACACCTATGTATTAATTACTCTAATGTATAAGGGATGAGGAAGGTTTAATTTAGACTAAGTCTACCCACATTTGTTTCGAAGGGGAGTGGAAAACTATCTAGGAAAAAAACACTCTCAGTACACCCAACTGAGATTGAACCCCAATCCGCCCCGTGATCGGCAGTCTAGTCCATTGAGAGCGGCTTAGAACAAGGTGGTCCAAAGTTTTTCATTCTAAGGGTTAAATCTGACCATCAGTTTGCACCGCGGCATGAAGATATAGTTAGTGATTTCATCAACATAATATAGGCCTACAAACAGCATCTAATAACCAGTCATCTTCCCTATCCTTGCATTCTACCTTCCCTTCAACGACATCCACACATCGAGACATACATGCTCTTTTATTCTTAAAATTCTTAAAGTTTCTCTTTTTCCACACATATGTTTACAACATTTAACCAGGTATTACACGGCCTACCCCTTCTTTTTGATCCACATTCTATCTTCATATATTTGCTCCATCACTCGATCCATACTCATCCTCTCAACATGCCCAAACCAACGTAACACGCTTCTTTCACATTTACCTACTGGGTTCCCTTTCAAACCTCACTCCAGCACTCATTCATTACTGACACTGTCCACAAGAGTTTTTCCACATACATTTCTAAGATATCTCATTCCAATAGCATTCATCTTACTCTTGTGTTTATCCTGACCAACCCACTCTTTACATCCCTAAAACAATGTCGGCGTTTTAACAAACTTTTATATATTGTCACCTTTGCCTCTTTTGATATTTATATAGGGTACAGTATATAAAAGGTATTCTTGGTTGTTAGAATCTTTCAAATTTTACTGCAAAAAAAAATATATTATTTTCCAAAAAATGTACTATGAAATATTCATGCAAACACACTTTCCCAAAACCACTTAGAATCTTAAATATGATATAACTGTACATATTTTTTATACAAACTATTAGCTAATTCACATCTACCACTAAATGTTTCCCTTTCTTCCGTGATATTGGGAGGGTGACATTTTCAGAGAGCGTAGGCCGCCAGTTGGGCACCATTCTATCAATATCTTTAACATCTTCAGCTACACAAATTGCAATAGAGCCAATTAAAACAGTATCTGCAATTGTAATAATAATAGTTCGAGTCTGGGCTACAATATGCATAGCTCTGTAGGGGAAATATTATCCAGTACCAATGTACCGTTGCCCAGGGGATGCCCGAATATACCAATCGTATATATACCCTGATTTTGGTAGGAAGAACAGTGGAGAAAATTCATACATATTGTTTTACAGCCAACATTGATAACATTTTACTATATTATTTGTTTTAATTGATAGGTATTGATTATATTTATCAAAAGTGGCAACTGCAGATAACATGACTTGATGTATGAAAATATTAAATTTGTTTTACTAACTTTAGTAACTTACTACTACTGTTCTTCCTACAAAAATCGTACTATACTTACCATGGAGGCTCTTTCCATTTGATGGTGATATTGAGTATGAGGGTGGGGAACCAGAACAAACATTTAAACCTAATTTAAGCCTAATTAACTAAACTCTGGTGATCGTTGGGGTGATTCCCTTTTTTGGGAAAAAATACCAAAAGTACCGACCGGAAATCTAGCCCAGGACCCATAGGCTTGTAGTCACTTGCACTTCCTCAAAGCTCAACTTTCCTCATCCCTAGAACATAATCGTAATTGGTACATATGCACACAGCCCAGCCGTTAGACGTGGTGCTAAAAAACAATATCATTTAGGCATTGATGTACACATAAATGTTTTTAATCATCACGTCTTGCTACCTGCACAGGTCATACGCATATATGATCATTATTATAATATAGTTGGGATAAAGAAAGAAGCATTTTAGGGGTAATGAACCCACATTTGCGTGGAAAAATAGTGGGAGACCATTTAGGAAAAACCACCCTCAATAGACCCGACTGGTTATTCGAGCCCCAACCTCCCAGTTATCAGGGGCCCAGTCTTACACGAAAGTGACGCCTTATACCGTTCGTCCACTGAAGTTGATGGTGTTAATATTATCTCTGAAAAGTGTCTATGAAAATTATTTTAGTGACATTTTAAAGCAGTCAAAAAAAAAAGTTCCTCCCTTTCTAAATTTTGAGTGTAGTCAATCGCCGACCTACCTCTTTATCCGTGTGTGAGGTCTGTCTTCTAACCTGCTATCTATCGATAAGCCGGTAATTACTAACGTAACACTCCGCGGCACTACGACACGGTGTGTCTGTCGGAAGCGCACACGCTCTACTCAACCTCTCTCGCACTATTTACTCGACGACTGGTTGTTCTACCGTTGGCTCGAGCCGATGGTTGGCGTGGCACGTAACATTGATAAATAATTATCATTATCAGTCAAGTCCTCTGGGCTTAGCTGCCTCCTCAACGCGCGGTGGTCCGGTGACGTTTTACACACCGGGAGGGAGCTATAGCCAAGGTCAAATTACTCGCCATTACCGCCGGAGCTCTCACATATGTTGTATACGTACTGAAATATCAAGTTATTTAATATTTCAGAATATTACTTACGTCAAAATTGAGGTGAAAAATATGCCGGTGGACCTTTGGTGCACTCCTCCCTAAAAACGATCCGTTTAGACCAGAGGTATGCAAACTTTTTGCCATGTGGGCCACATAATAAATTGTAGCGTTTACTTGTTCTTCAAGTAGCATTATTTTTGCCCCGAATGTCTTGACATGCGCAAATAGATCATAAATCGAATTTGTTTCAACATGCAAATTTAGATTCAAGCCATATGGCCAGTCACGTCTATAAAAAATTCCACTTTCCAAGGCCAGTCAGTGTTTGATAAAAGTGATTGACGTTGATTATTCTATGTGAGAAATGAATCCACTTATATGTAATAAATTATATTTATAATAATTAGTCAATATAATTACTTTTTAAAAATTAGGTAACATCTTTCGAAACTTTCCTTTGATAACCCTCTGCCGGGAGACTTGGAACTACCTATATATCGTCACAGTCAAACCGTTTTGTTGTCGATATAAGGAATGACGCCTGTGACTGAAAATGAGGGTTTGCAATTCCGACAGCAATCTGGCCTGGTGTTATGAGGGGGAGGGGGTAAGCACTATGGCTTGGTGTCATGGGAGGAAGCACGCGTGCGGACAGAAATTGGGCATGTCAAATAAACTGTGTGATTAATAAATAACGAAGAGAAACAATTAATTTGTTTTTTGATAACATCTTAGAACGGGCCGGATATAATCTTGTGGCGGGCTGGATGTGGCCCGCGGTCCGTAGTTTGGAGATCCCGTGTTAGACCAATCCATAAAGTACCTTTGGCGCACTCCTTCCGAAAATTGTCCCAATTAAGACTAATCTTTATAGTAACTTTGGTACACTTGTTCCGAAAAACGTCCCGTTTAGATCAATCAATCCTCCTGACCGGGATTCAAACCAATCTTCGAGGCTGGTTATTCAGAGACTGTGGCTAGAGTCTTATCAAAGTTCCGCCGTCAAGGATAGCCAAACTCGTAAATAAAACAGCTCCTAAACTTATTAAATAGCGTAGATTTTTTTTCTTTCGAACCTAGACATTTCCTGTCCTCTTAAATCACTTGTATTGTACGATTTAAATAGGAAGAGGCTTTGTAGACAGTTGCATGAGCTACTTGAATAATTGTATATGTTAATACAGTAGCCCCGCAGCTTCTTTGGTGCTGACTGACAGTTCACAGCTGACTTCTGACACTCAACATTTAGGTATATACCTAAATTTTGACTGTCAGAAGTGACAGCTGCTAAACACATGTTTTTGCAGATCATATGGTTCAGCGTAGGGATACATAATTTGGTCTGGTCAAAGTTTTTAAAGCTTTCACTCAGCACCAAAGAAGCCATGGGGCTACTGTACGTAAAGTAATGTGATCTTCAGCTATCACTTTTGATATACAGTACCATTACCTATCTTATATATACAATTCTCGTGTCACAATGTTCGTTCCCGTACTCCTTCGAAACGGCTTGACCGATTCTCATGAAATTTTGTGAGCATATTGAGTAGGTCTGAGAATCGGCCAACATCTATTTTTCATACCCCTTAGTGATAAGGGTTGTCCACCCTTAACATTTTTCTATAATTTTTA
>CABFVX010003254.1:0-19296 GCA_902151425.1 Timema shepardi
CCCATAAATCAAAACTACATATAATTACTGAACACAAAATATATATATATATATAAATAATTTAAATCATTGTAACCCTGTTACAACACAAACAAACTTTCTTTCTAAGGTAAATTTTTATTTTGACTTAATTGCTAATGATACAGTAGCCCCATGGCTTCTTTGGTGCTGACTGACAGCTCACAGCTGACAATTGACAGCTTTAAAAAGTTACCAGACCAAATGACGTATCCCTACGCCGAACCAGATGATTTGTAAAAACATGTGTTTAGCAGCTGTCACTTATTACAATCAAAATTTTTGTATATACCTAAATTTTGACTGTCAGAAGTCGGCTGTGAGCTGTCAGTCAGCACCAAAGAAGCCATGGGGCTACTTGTACATACACATAAAAACATAATACGAACAATTACACTCACCAACCCCTTGGGGTTCCCCAAAGAAAATATATGACGATAATAAAAAGTTAAAGTTTACACTAACAAACTAAAAGGTTGTTTGGCTCACCATTCCGGCCCCAGTCGACCCGTCTCGGCAAGGTCACGACTCCACCAACACAGCGCGGTACTGTCACGAGTGTCAATATTGGACTGGCTCGAGGGTTCGTGGTTCGCTCCTCGCCGCGCCCAAGAAAAGAAGACGAACGATATGCGCGAACTGGATGCACTCCGTCGGCAGTGTCCGGAAACTCAAATAACTGTTATTCGGCGCGCGTTTTGAAAGCGCGTGGAGTGTTTGAACATGTTCTGGGAACATGCTACCCCTTACCCCTCTCCTGCTCCTTTGGTTCCCTTGCCTCGAGAGCGCATGGCAGTCGTTGGGTATATAATGGCAGGGTTCTGTAATGGAGACAAACATTGCACTCTGATAACAAGGTGAACGACCTGGTCATAGGATATTTAACGTCTGAATATTCAAAATTCCCTTTGAATATAATGTTCCTTCTTTTCAAAATTATCGTTCTGGATTCTTAACATTTAATTTAATTAACTATTAACTCAACTTGATCGCGGTAAATTTGCTCTTTAGCCATGGATAAGTTTGATATCTTTGGACGGTTTGACCAAACTGTATGTCTGTCTTTATTTTGTGATCATTTTGAAGGACGTTTGGTTCTTGTAATATTTAACTTACAATCTATTTTATCCGCCTTAAGGATGGATTTATATGTTTGAGTACCGCCATGTTATTATTATTATTATTATTATTATTATTATTATTAGCACCGCGTCTTACTACCCGTTCGGGTTATACGCACTTAAGCTAATTTGTAATGGTAGGGTGATTGTAGAGATGAAATGAAGGACCTACAGTTTAACATGGAATCCGAACCACGGTGGAGGCCTGGCATTCCTCACATTCACAAGATGTCTTGTTAGAGGTAAAGGAAGGGTTTGATAATCAGATAAATCTTTGCCGGAACCGAGGATTGAACCCCGGCCGCCAGCATAGAAGTCTGAAACCTTACCCCTAGACCGCCAGGTCACCTACCACCATGTTAGGTCTGTTATAAATCTAATATCGCCGTACTTTAGTTCTTTTAATTAATTAATTAGCATCGCGTCTTACTACCCGTTCGGGTTACACGCTTTAAGTACTAACTACGCTAATGGATTAGGATTTTCGAAGGATGAATTAGAGGAAGTGAACCCGCATTTGCGTGGAGGGGGAGTGGAAAACCATTTAGGAAAAACCACCCCCAGTTCACCCGACCGAGATTCGAACCTCGATCTCCCCGTCCTCAGCGGTTGAGCTCAACACGGCTGGCGCGTTAGCCAACTATGCCACCGAGGCGGGTTTACTTTAGTTCTGTCAATCTTAACTATCTGAGAGGTTATAATCATTTGTTATTTATTTGAAGATAGTTTATTATTGTTACATATATTGGAAGTTTATGGTATGGTATGTGAGACCGCGAGTCGGCATATTTATACTCTTATATGGGCTTTAATATTTTATATTTGTACAGCCATATGAGGCATAAGTTCCGATATTAGAACCTTTGTTGTTTATTCCAATTATGTTTGATTACGTTTGGGGAGGTGTATGCTAATTGGGGCCTCATTGTTATTGTTCCGACTTTTTGGGAATCGCCGTTAATGGCAACTTGATATCTATTTCATATTTGCTTGATTTATTATTAGTACCTGGATCTTTGTTTTGGTTATCAGTTTTTACTATGGCATTTGTATGAAGGTCAATTTAACTGTAGATTGTAAAATATATTTTTAGTCGCCATTTAAGTGCGTGGGAAGGCGTCTCACATGTTGCAGGTGTTGGTTACCTGCCGATTGGGCATTGGCGGCATACTATGGTTCATAAAACCCGTTTTGCCAATTATAACATGTTCTTTTCAAATTGTTGTTTACGATTTCAGCACCTAACGCTCACTCTCTCATAGAATTTGTTTATTACCTGAATAAAAATAAAACTCTCTTGTGACCAACCCTACTGTTATCTATGAGTGATGATAGGGGGGGGGGGGCTTTCNNNNGGGGGGGGGGGGGTTTACATCATCAACCTTTATATAACTTGCTGGTTTTTTATTAATAAAGATATTATTTTGGTTGGTTAGAAAATTTAGGTGCCGAGGGGGTTTATTTAGAGTTAATTAAATTATCCGAATCAAATCAATTTTTTTATTATTATAATGAATTTAAGATTTATTTACTAGGTTTTGTTTTATGGTTAGTTATTTTAATTATATGATTTATTATATATTTGTATATCTTGATACTGAAAATATCAAAGTGAAGTTTATCTTATTAAAATATCCTTATAAAAACGTCGATATAAAAATTAAGCTATTCATAAGAATAATTAATAATATACTAATTAAAATAACTAACCATAAAACAAAACCTAATAAATAATCCTTAAAATCATACATATAATGGAAGCGATGGTTTTTCATGGGAATCATTTGAGCCAGTCTACAGGTGGACCCTCTTCACCACGTGTGTTTGGTGTCCGTGAGAGTGTAACTGGTTGTTTGCTTGTTTGTAGATCACGGCTCTTGAGCGAGGTAGGAAGGTAGAAGAGCTCCAGAAGAGGTTGGTCGAGTCAGAGATGCTGAGAACCAGGTATAACCGCAAGGTGACTCTGCTCAAGGATCAGGTGAGGACAGTTCCCACAGTAACCACTTGTGTCCAAACAAACCATTGTCACGGTAATTTTGACCATTCAGTCCCCAAATTGTTGCTTACTAAAAGAAGACGTAAGTCTCGGACTAATTTAGTCACTGATTTTTGTTTCCGATTTGTTATAAATTAATGGATGTATCTTGAAAGAAGACATAGTCTTCAGATGTTATTGTAAGGCTCTCAAAGTTCTGTTAAAATAATTACTTACTACTCAATAAATTATTATATTAATACATTTATAAATTCAGGGCAGAAGCAAGCGCCCTAATTTATCTGTACCGTATCTCATTATTTTCAATAGGCCTATTTTATTGGCACTGTCCAATAACACAAATATAAACAACAAAAACACGACTACAGAATGTATTCTGTATAATTTAAATGGCAACTATCTTCTATGTTTCCGACCAGTGATTTTAGAATGTTCATGAGAATTTGCTGTGCAAAATGAAATATATAATTTTAAGGTAATAACTTACATCGCATTTAAAAATAATTGTAAATTTAAAAAAATCTAGTAGTCCTACAATGATAGTTTTTCGTACAATAGTACATCCTCACGATATTTATAGTTATAACATTTAATGCAGCCTTTCACTTAATGACCAAATAACTTATATTATTTTTATCTCCACACAAGTGAATATACAATTTAGTAATTCGTCAACTACATTTTATAATAATATTACGCTGGGGGATTTATATAATCTAGAATCTAGATATCATTACTAAGTCACATCGTAACTTATTTAATAACTGCACTTGTGCACGCATGCACATATTCACTTAGTCACAAGCAAATATTATTTGACTCACGCTAAATTAGACTAACCAACTGCTTTAGTTCATAATATGTAATACGTTGTCAATTCCAATAGCACCATACGCATATTTTTGATCCGTAGAAATATATATTTAAAACAATATGTAAAAGTGTCTGCATACTTATTTATACACACTAGTTAAGTAGTTTTAAATACATACTATTATTATTATTATTATTATTATTATTAGCACCGCGTCTTACTACCCGTTCGGGTTATACGCACTTACGCTAATGTGTAATGGCAGGGTGATTGTGAGATGAAATGAAGGACCTACAGTTTAACGTGGAATCCGAACCACGGTGGAGGCCTGGCATTCCTCACATTCACAAGATGTCTTGTCAGAGGTGAAGGAAGGGTTTGGTAATCAGATAAATCTTGCCGGGACCGAGGATTGAACCCCGGCCGTCAGCATAGAAGTCTGACACCTTACCCCTAGACCATCAGGTCACCCTTACATACTATTAAAGTTCTACGTAGGCTTCAGAGTGATCGACATAAGATGATAGCTATCTGTCAGTTACTAGAGTCACTATATTTTCAAAAAGCTGTACGTGAAATCAGATGTTATACAGCTGTCACTTTTGTCAAATAATATTAGTGCCAATAAGATTGAAATAATAGTTTTAAATACGGCAAGAAAAAAAAACCTGTTCTTAACCTAAAACACATTCACACAGAGTTAAACTATGGTGTTTGTGATTGTGTATATTGAAGTTAGCTATTTTTACATGAATTCTCAATTTTGTCATATATGTACCGTACATTTAATTAATATAATAAGAAAGTTTTTATTGCTATCAACCCTTGATACCTATAAATTCGTCAATACAAAATCAACTGTACATTCAATTTACATTGAAAAGTATAAGGCCTATCTTGATAATCTATACCATAGTGGTACAAAGCCGAGTATTCTTTGATACCGTTCACGGTAAATAAAGGTGTTATCTCATATGTACTGATTTTTTTTATAAAGTAAAAAAATACATATTATTTAATAATGGGGTATGTTAACGTACAAATACGGATTTTATAACATCTGAAATGCTTATTTTAAAAGACACCTTTCTAGCACTTTTAACTCACTATAAACATGATTTCACCCAATGAGGAATTTTGAGGGATTTCACGGCTTGGGGGAATTGACAGCGTGAGGAATCCTAGTAATGAATTTGCAAACAGACCTAAATAAGAAATCCGTAAACATATTATCTTTATTAAGGATACCAACTTGGAGTACAATGTCTCCTCTTTTCAAAACAGTTCACTTTGTGAATATTTTTAAGTAGATGTAATTTTTTGTGTCAGTGAATCATTTTAAAATTATAATGAAGAAGCCACCAAAACTCATTTAAAACGCAGCATAACTTTTTTTTTCAACATGCCTCTTACTACCTTTTTATGTTATACGCATATTTGATAATTACTATAATGGGATAGGGATGGGAAAGGAAGCATTTTAGAGGTAATCTACCCCCATTTGCGTGGAATGAGATTATTAAACTATTTAGGGTAAACCACCATTAGTAGACCCAACCAGGGTTCGAACCACAACCTCCCTATCATCAGCAGGCCAGTCTAACACGATAGTAACACCTTAGAACATTCGGAAAGTGAAGCAGGTTCAGCATAAGCTTGTAACTTTGTTACAACATATAAAATTTAAGAGTTTGTCTTACTCACCATCCTGGCCCCAGTTGACCCGTCTCAGCAACAAACTATAACTCCACAATACATCGCGGCACTGGCTAACATTGGACTGAAGCGGCCCAGGGTTAATTTCCCAAATCCTGAGCCAAGCCGCGCTTACAGGGGAAAAAAGGAAAGTGACAAGTGCGATCTCACTGCGCTTTGTCAGCCGCGTTCGGCCAATACCCAGGACTGTTCTTTTGCGTGCATCTGGAGACGTGGAGCATGTCATGTTATAGTATGTTCCAGACGTATGTTTGACCACACCCCTCTCTCCCTCCTGTTGTTCCCGTGCCTCGTGAGCACGTGGCATGGATTTAGGGTATATAATGATGGTGTGTCTGTGTTGTAGGCACATATTACTCGCTGGCTACAAGGTGAGTGACATTGCTAGAAGCTGATTTAAACGTTAGGTTATTCAAAATTCCTTTTTGGCTTTAAATGTTCTATTATTTTCAAAATTATCGTTCTAAATTAGTAATACTTAAAATTTATTAATTATTGGCACTTCATGTACTTGGTAATTTTTGGGCTCTTAAAGCCAGGATTGTATTTAATATCTTTGGGCTGTTATTTCAAACCATGTTCACTTTTATTACGATCCTTATGAGGGACCTTTGGATCCTGTTTCTTGATTTAAAACTTTTCTTATCCGCTTAACGGATGGGTTCTTTTTTACCCTTTCGGTACAGACATTTGAGACAGACTTTTAAAGCTGATAGCGTAGTTTCCCAACTCTTCTTATTGCACTATTTTAGGGGATTATATTCATTTTGTTAGTTTATTTAGAGATCATTTATCTTTGTTGTAAATGTTTAAAGTTTATGAATTGTTAGTCAAAGTAGGGCCCACTAGCCGGCGAGGTTAAACCACAGTTTTAGCTTTATTTACTAATGTTAGTTATTGCAGGCCATTAGATGGCGTAGTTTTCTATATTATGACCTTTGTGAATAGATTATGATATGTTTAGTGTTCTAATATTCTATCGGCAGGAACCTTGTCATATGAGACTATATTGTTATTGTTTAACCTATGAGAACTGTCAGTTAGGGTAACTTAACGCTTATGTGTATTTTCTGGATCGCTTTCCTGGCCGATCATTTTATCTAGAGCGCTTTTTGATGATTAATTTGTTGCTATGGCATGACAATGAGGTTAATTTGAAGGTCAATTTAGTATAGATTGTCTAATGTATTTTTGAGTTGTCATTTATGGGCAAGAGTATTGAATTACGTCTGAAATTACCTTTGATAACTTGTCTCTCAGAATAGGATTCCGTCTGGGCTCTGGCTTGTTTCTAAGACTCAAATATCCAGGTCATGCCAGTTAAATGAATGTTTGCCTCTAATAGTTATATACTTATATTACCAACTCCTAACGCTATATGTTGTCTCACTCTCTCATTGAGTTGTTTGTAATTTGTTATCTGAATAAAATAACTCTCTTATAACCATCTCCGACTGTTATTCCTGAGTGATGGTAAAAGGGGTAGTTACAAGCTAATCCTGCACGTTGAAACTTGGGAGATACCACAAACTAGACTGGCCTCACCATATTTAAAGCTCGGAAACAGCTTGCAGAATATTTAGCATGAATGTGGGGACAGCCGCATCGTTGAGCGCGCGTACTAAACTTCAATCTCCTCTGGTCTGATTTGATGGTGACAGCAAATCCACGCTAGGTATACTGAGGGGGCTTTTTTTCCCCCAAATAGTATTTCACACTCTATATATGCAGATGATGATTTAATCCCTCTGATTTCTACCTTCCACAGCTCTACTTCGTTAGGGTAGTCAAATTCAGATGGGTAGTATTAAATGATGTACAAAATAAAAAAGTCAATGCCTTCATTATTCACTTACGTTATAGTTTATAGGTTTGGAAAGTGTAGAATTCATTTTATTAAGAGGGTGTAATTAAAACTGTGTCTTACTTTTCTTTTTTACTCCTAAGCTCCGAGCAATAAGTCAATCAGCGGACCAGGAGCGAGCTCTCAACGAACATAATCATCAAATACTTAGAGAGGAACTGACTACCGTGAAACAAAGTTTGATGGACTGCCAACGCCGGGAGAATGCGGTGAGTTGGGGTTCAATATGGCTACCAAGACTTTCCGTGGCCTATTTATCTTCCCAAAAGCTGCGGCTACCATGTTTGAATTATTTCTGGCATTTAATTTTGTGGGGAAAATAATTTGCTTTCTAAAATTATCAGTTCATAATTGTAAAAAAAAAAAATATATTGTACTTTCTACATGACACTTGAACACGGGATTCCTGGATAGCTCAGTGGTTATAGCATTGGCGTAACAACCCAAAGGTCCCGGGCTTGAATCTCATGTCCAATTTTTAAATTTAAAGAATATTAAATAAATAACTAAACGGATACTAATATCGCTGTTGTCAAGTTAATCATTCGTAAAACCCCCTTAGAATTTACATTTTTTGTTTAGAGTGAGCTAAGGCATCTAGTCTGAAAGGTGTACAATTCTGGGGGAGTACGTGTTTGTTGACAATACATATTTGTATGTCAGTATAGTTTGAGTTATATTATCCTGTATTGCCTTTAATCGCCCAAGTAATTGGCTCGTACGTACCCTCCTCAATGTTCCCTGATATCCTCATGTTGTTGTTTTTTCCTCAGCTCCTCAGTTTCCGTACCTCTGTGATGAAACTGCTCGGTCTGGAAACTCCCCTGCCGGACTATGAGGTGATCAGTCGTCTGCAGAAGGTGGTACAAGCCCATCGCGACTTCACCTTGGTGTCTCGTCGCTATGAGGACCCCCTTCTCATGGGTGGGGGATCTAGGACCCCTTTATTACTAGGGCACAGCCCCGCGGGCACGCGCACCCCGAGATACGATGACTCGGGGTTTGTCGATCCGCCAGACCTCAGTGTTCTAGATGACAGCGATGAAGTCAATGGAGGAGGGGTGTATGGAAAGAGGGGTGTCCGTTCCTCGCCTTGACTCACGAGGTTCAGGGAGACCCCTGTGTAGAGTGTTAACTGATGGATGTCGCTTCCTGTGATGGCGAGAGAAGTTCCTCTTCTTGTTAAGGGTGCCGCCCAATTGAAACAAAATAAACTCACACCACAGTATTAAAAAAAAAAAATAGAAATGGCAGCTCTGGAACTTCAAATCCCCAAAAACAATCCTCGGTTATCTTAGAATGTAATGTTGTAACTCTTCATCAAAATTTTATTTATTTGTTATAGGAAGGTTAAACCTATGTTACTTAGCTCTAAGAACATTTAGATTGAAACAACATTGATAATGGAGAAAATATTGTGAAATAGCACTTCTTAAATAATGCAGGTTTTCTGGACGTCGAGCATACATATCAGCCCTCGGATAGGTGTCCCACTTAAAGATGTTGTCTACCTGTCATGTAAAATGTACTTAAGAACATTTTATTCAGAAACTTTTCAAAATACAACATCGAAACAAAAAAACATAAATTCTTAGATGATTCTAAAAATAGCCCTGCAGTGTCAACAAATATATTTTTTAATCTCGAAGTAGTTTTTTTTACTTTTTTTTAAATCATGTACAACCCAGAGTATTTGGTTCATTTACAAAAATGCCCAGTAGGAAATTTTTTCCCAGGATATTGTTTAAAACGTTTATTAGAAGCATTTTGTAATTCTAGAGTAGGAAACAAGAAAAAACTTATTTTTAAAAGCAAATAAATGCTGTCCAGACGCACATAGTAGAGTGAGTGTGTAAACTTGTCAGTGGAAGAGGATAAGTCTTTTCAGCAGGTAAACTAGAGACCTTGCAGAATAAACTACTCCTTTTCTTCCGTCTCTTTTTATTATGTGCATCGGCATCTAAGTGTAAAAGTGCTTAGAGTGCTTAGGTGCGCCAAGCTAAGATGCATTCCACTTCACAAACTATCTTCTTTGAATTCCCCAAGTACGTAACATTGTTAAACTCGATAAAACTACAGTAGTGTCCTGACACACATATGTAGTGTGGAGCTTCTCTACGTGATGCAGCATGTGTGTTTGTAGTGCCAAATAGTTCATCACAAGTTCCAGTTATAGCTGGTTTAAATATCAACTGCTTCTAAAGTGTAATGATATTGAAATCCATCTTTATTAGTGTTATAACAAAATTTAACTATTTTAGGGGGTTTTCTTCAAACAACCATGCATTCCCTTCAATTATTTAAAACTTAACATATTACTGTGCATTAAAAAAATTGTTTTAAATAAATTTATTCATGCCAAATTATCATCTTCATCGACAACTCTTTCCAGCCTGTGGCCAGGTCAGTTAAGTAAAGTGCCACCATCTTCCTCTATCCTTACTTCAATCTTTTCCTCTCTCTTACACACTTCCTTTTATCTAGTCCCCCNCCCCCATCTCTTTCTTGGTCTCCTTTCCCAACATACTTCATCTTCATCATTCTATTTGGTATTCTTACCCTTTCCAACCCAACCTATCATACCAACTCAGTTTTGTTTTCTCTACTCTTCCTCAAGTAGGACACACAGTTCACGGTTTACATTGCTGCCACTGGACAGAGAATTAAAGGCAGAAGACGAAACAAAAAATTAATCATAATCTCGAGGTCAAAAATTTCATGATATTAATCAGTTCATTTTTGATGAGAAAGTAAAAACAAACATCATTTATACAGTGCTTAAAATGTGGAACTTTAATATTTCGAATAAACCAATTTATGTTTATGGTACTAAGAATATACCATTTGATAAGAGTATTGGCGGGAAGTGGGGGGAAGGGCGTGTTCACCTTGTCCTCCTAATAACAGCCTTGTCTGTTTCGACTGTAGTCATTTTATTGTATATAGTCGCTCATCTTTCGTAAATTCTCTTTGTTTGTTTTATTTACTATGTGTTTTAACTCAGTGTTCTTTAACTCACGACAAGCCTTCTTTGCTAAATTTTCCCATGCTATTCAGTTTAGTCAGAGTTTTCAGTAATCTGTGGTATTATTTATCCCATTCGCCACGATTTATCGAAAATCTTCTTTGCTAATAAAATAATGTTCAATAAGTTTTGTTCTTTGAATACTTTGTAATGCTGATATGAATTGTTTAAAAAATAAAGTTTTCTTAACCTTAATACCAATGGTTACAAGGAGCTTAAAGTAAAATCAACAAATTGGCTACAAAAAAAAATCTTTTATTCTAACTTGTTTGAAAATGAATCTAGAAAACTAATTAAACAAAAACAAATTTGTTAAAATAAGTTTATATAATTTAATAATTTTACAATAATCAATGCTTCCATTTGAAGGATACAGAGAAAAGGGGGTGAAAGTATAATTTTAGCTCATATTGAGTTAGTGCTACCATCTGTTAAACAATCATGAAAACTTTCTAATACACTTTAGATTTTGGTTAAAAGAGGTATCTGTCATATTTACATTTATTTTAGAAAGCGTATTGGCTGGGATCCTTATGAGGTTTGAGATCGAAAATTTGTCCTAAAAAAAGTGTGCAACATAACTTTCTTTGCTTTTCCCTGGTTTTATCCAATTTTATAAGCCTATGGCTGTATCCGAATAGTCCAAGGCTGCTTAGTCGGGCCCTTGAGTTTTAGACTTGATGTTGTCTTCGTGATTTTACACTTCTCGTGCTGTTCATAGTGAAGACTGCATCAAACTATTCAAAGAGCAACAACCTTATTTAAAATGGCGGAAAACGTAAGTCAGTCCTCTAGTAGACGAAACGACAATACTGAAACAATTGCCAGTCAAACACCGCAACCGACACCACGAGAACAGCGCACGGCTGGTAACCTTCGTATCCATAGTGACCGAGACCTCGGAGAAGACTGCATAGGTATAGTTCGTGACTATTTGGACAGATCTACACTTGGTCACGTGATTGCCAATGCAGCCATCAAGGGCACGAGTCAAGGCGACACCATATAAGTAGACTATTTGGATACAGCCTATGTGTTTGCATTCATTACCAAAGCAATTTATCAAAATCATCTCTCTTGATTTATGATACATGTAGATACAAATGTTACCAATGAATGAATAGCTGAATACATCTATAAGAAGAAGTATCTCATATGTTGTATTAATTTGTCAATGTTCATAGCCTAAAGCACTCGTATTAATTCATTTCCAGTGTAGTGATATTTCATTTATATTATCATCATGGCCTCTACTAAATGGTTTTATCCAAAGTAGTTTTTTTTAAAACCTTAGCACCACTAGGTTTTTATTTTTCAATGATAGTTTTGTAAAAAATTGGTGAATGTAAGAAGTATAAAATAATATATATTGTTTTATTATTCACACATGTTTATTTGTTGAAATTGAATGATAGATTTTTTTAAAATTTGAAGTGTAAACTAAATAAGCTTTAAATATATAGTTTGAGGAATATTTCATGTTTACTGTGGTTCTATAGATGCGCATTGTGGCCATATGTGTCCGGTTGTAAACCTCCCCAAGTATTTAAAATAAACTGATAATGTTGCTACATGTGTATAACAGAAAGTCAGAGAAGCCAATATATTATTAGCATACATATATGCAAATACATGTGTCCAGTCTTCCTTATTGGAATAAACGTAATAAACCAATTGTAATTATTTTAGTAAGACTATATTTACATCAAAACATATTCTGTCACCTTCAAAATATTTAGAGTTTAGTGGTGTAGTAAAAACCCTGTGACTTGACATGGATAAAGTTTTCTATCATGTCACAAACTATGTTTTTGCTCAAATATACACAACAAAGTTAATTGTGTATGTTACATATTAAATATATTTTCAAACATGGAAAAGTTAAAAGAAAATACCACTCATTCAAAAATTTGATTCAATTTAACTTAAAAAAGCAACAATAACAATTTCAGCTTCTCCTTGATAAAGTTCGTTTTTAAATAAATTTATTTTAAAAAAAAGTAGAGCTAGTATTAATTAGCTAACCTAAAGGAATATATTTATTTTAGCAATTCTAAAATGCTATCTAGTATTCTAAAAAATTACTTCCCTTCCCTTTAAAGACATTTGGAAACCATACATAAATACTAGCTAAGAAGGAGAATATAAATGGTTAGTTATAAAATACTTTTATGATTCAGACAAATTTGATTTTTAAAAAAGCACTAATAAACTGTTTATGATAATATTTTTATTTTTGTTGTTCATTTAATTATTTAAAATTGTAGAGGTTTTATGAACAAAATTAATTAAAATAGATATAATTAAATAAAGAAATGTTAAGGATTAAGGTTAGGTAAATAAAAGTCTCTACCATTTTGTTATAAAAGTTTTACTGGGAAAATTATTTAAAATAATTGTTGTATTATTTCAAAACCGATAAATATGTGGTTAAGACAGATAATATTGTATGGTGTGGAATATTTCACCAAAACTGAATTAATATCATAAATATTGTTTTAGAGGTTTTCTTTATCACACTAAAAATATTATTCATTATTGAGTCACAAAAATGTCTACAGCTCCCATTATTTTAGGAAGTATTTTAACATTCGGTCTTATAAAACATTCAAACACTTCAAAGCATTTATTGAAATTCAAACAGTGGGTGTGAAACATTGACTCTTGCTTTAAATGATGGGGAAGAAAATATAGGGTGTTTAAAAACAAGATGCCTAGGAAGATGTTTGGTACAAAAGAGGATGAGGATACTGGGTAATGGAGGAGGTTACATAATTATGAGTTATATATCCTGCACTCATTACAAAACATTGTTAGGATAGTAGTGTCTCATAAATTATGGTGGGCAGAACATGCATCACGAATGGGAGAATCTAGAAGCCTATTAAGGGTAATAACTGGCAAGCCCAATGGGAAGAGACCATTGAGAAGACTTAGATGCAGATGGAAGAATGTCATTAGAATGTACTTGAAGGAAAAAGGGTTTAATACGGTGGAATGGATAGAACTATCTCAAGATAGGGATAGGGTGTAATGAGGTGGACTGGATTGAACTATCTCAAGATAAGGATATTTCATTTTTTTGTAAGTACAGCAATGAACTTACAATTCTCTAGTGCTATAGAGTAAGTAAGTGCAGAGACATAATTGAATTATTAGTGTTAACAATAAAGTTAGAATCATTTAAGTTTATTTTTCTCTTGCATGAGTTGAATTGCAGACCATATATCATCTGCAAGTAGTTGAGGCTCTTCGAATGCAGCAAAATGCCCCCCGCGTGCTATATGATTGACTTGCACCAAATTCAAATACTTCCCTGTCAAAAAACTTGGTGGGGAATATATCAGCTCGTTTGGAAACAATGCACAGGCTGTCGGGACGTTTGTAGGAATTCTAGAAATACAAACAAAACCAAAATGTAGCATTCACAAACATCAACTGTAGAGATCCATGAAGGTACACTAGTAAAGGTTATATTTAAAGGTTTGTGTTTCAGTTTATTTTAAATATATTGACACAATTTCTGTAGTAAGTTTTAAACCTTTTTGAGAAAAGCGTACCTAATTCGTTGATACATCCCCTAAAGCAAGAGGGTGGTTTTCCCAACATGGTTTTCTACTCTCCCTCCATGTGAATATAGGTACACTTCTTATAAATATAACCTTCTTCATTCCTAAAACGATTAGCGTAATTAGTACATAAGCGTGTAACCCGAATGAGCAGTAAAACGCGTGATAAAAAATAAATCATTAAACATATGCTACTACCAGGATTTGGATGTTTTAAGGAATACTTATATCCATTTGGTCGAAGACTAGATAGGTTGACTATAAGTCTAGGTGAACACAGGTTTGATTTCATGTTCAGGCCCTCATTTCCAGATACCACAACAGTGTATGTATGTGTGCATGCACACGTGTGTTAATTTTAATAATGTTCTAATACTGATATTTTCAAACCTACTTCTCAACACCCAGACTGGTCTGAGCCTTATTCAAAGACTCGCTGTAGAGTCTGGCAGAGGTGGTAATGGATCCAGTGATCCAGTAAATCATTATGTTATCCAGTAAGTTTGTCAGACTGAACTTCTCAGTCAACCCTCCATCAGCCCTCGTCTCCCAGGCAGGATTAGTCCACGCCGAGAATTTCTCCAGGATGTAGGCAGCCAAACCAACAGGAGAGTTCTGTAAGCCAACCCCTAGAAACAAAATGGCAAAGATTTAATATAATATTAATGAATCCATTTTAAACACATAATAATTTTACACGATTGAGCATTATTAAAATAATTACTAAAGCTAGGTGTGTAAAAAACCTGTGATTTCAACCCACAATCAGGACATACCGAGCGAGTAGCTGTTATCTGTTGGCGAAAATAATGCCAACTTTTGTAGATATAGGGTGTCATGTAATCAGCACAACGAACCCTCTGACCATTAATCTCAGTTTTCTAGATGGTAGCTGCTACTTTTCATTTAAGTAGCTCATCAATCCTTACAAGGCTGAGTTGACCTCGTTCCAGATCCACTGCCTTACAGAAGATCTTTAAGCATTGGGGATCGAACCATGGACATCTGGATCTGTAGCCAGGAATGCTGACCACTAGACTACAAGGTGGTCTAAGCGTGTGTAATATTAAATCAACACATTACCGATCTGCTCGGTTTCAAACAAAACCTAAGACATAATTTATTGTAACGGTCCTGATACTTGCCCACAGTATCAGGTTTGGTGGCTTGTAGGTGCACATAACCAGATTCCTTCAACATCCACGAGAAAACCTTGCCAACCGGAAACAGCTTGTCGACATGTTCCTCATCCACTATAAGAGTTGGCCAGAAACTGGCCAGTGCTTGGTATACAAATCTTTGAATTAAATTTGTGTAGCAGATATTTGAGTGGAATCCCACAACACTGAATAAAAAATAAAAAAGTTAATTAGTAATGCAATTAACACTTGTTACTATAAATTGACAACCTTAGCATATTGTATTCCCTTAAATGAACAAGCTTGTTTATTAAATGTAAATAGTACCGGTACCAACTTTTCTTCAAATAAAGTGGACATGTGTGTCCCTATAACGCCACCCCAGTCGCCACCATGAACATAGAACTTGTCGAAGCCAAGTCTGGCCATGAGGTCCTTGAAGACAACAGCGACTTGAACTGCTCCAAGACCTGGTTTGGACGCTCCCTCCGAGAAACCATAGCCCGGCAAGGAAGGAACCACCACCTCAAACACAAAGTTCACCCCTTCACGAGGGGTTGTGAGGAGTGGGATTATCTCGTAGAACTCTCGTATAGAGCCTGGCCAGCCGTGGAGCAGTAGTAGAGGTAGCACACGGGTTGATGGCGGGACTTGTTTGGGCTTGACGTGGAGGAAATGTAGGTCCAGCCCGTCCACTTGAGTCTTAAACTGGGGGAAACTGTTGAGGTAGGCTTCCCTCTCCCTCCAGTTGTACTTGGTTCTCCAGAAGTCTACAACCTTCTTGAGGTAGTCTGTGTTGAAACCGTATTGGAACCCGATACCTTCTAGAGGTGGAGTGAGCTTCACATGTTGCAGTCGTGTATTTAAATCATCCAGCTCCTGTTTAACAAGAAAATACACTTCTTGTTCAATAAAGATGGAAACATAAATACTGTATAGTTATTGAAGACAAACAAATTTAAATACAGATTATATATTTTACTAAAATTCTTAAAAATGTCATAGAATGTATATCTAATTAAAAAAACAGGTTTTCAAATTTCAAATAGAAACATAAAAATAATGATGATGATGATGATCTATCAAATATTTCCAAAGTTTAATTTAAAAGTTAATTATTAAAAAACTATTATATCATTTTGAAATGTGTAGTTACTGCTACATTGAACTTTGTATAATGTTTTCAAAATTTAAATGAAATCGATTTTACTGTATGATACGAACGGGTACCAAGAAGTAATGGGGAAAAAAGCAGAGATTTAAATTTTATCAAATAATCTTTATTCAAACTCAATACACTGTTAATCTAAAGATTTTAAAGAAATATGAGACATCTATTTAAATTAAAAATTTGTATTTAGTTTTACCTCTTTAGGCAGTTTAATCTTGAAAGGTCGAATGGACTTGTCGACATTGTGAGGCTGTCCTGGACCCCACCAGGTGGACTCTAGTTTAGGAAGGGGAGGCACGTGAGTCAGGTTGTTGTAAAGGGTGCTAATTCCAATAGCTGTTAGACCGATACTGACGAATAGAATTATTCTGAACAAACCCATTCTGAAAAATATCAAAGCAAACAATAATATTCAATCACTAAATAAATGTATGCTCATTAAGTGACATAATGTTCATAGTACAAAACAATGACTCACAAAATATTTCTAAGAGTTTTCAAGTTCCATTTTGGAATTGTAAGTATCTGGCATATTTTACTAGAATTATTTTGTTATTAGTAGTTTTTATTATATGGATGAATGATTTAATCTCAATTAGTGATCATTAAGATGAATATAGACCTAATTATTTTAAAGTAAAGTAGTGAGTAGTTTGAGTTGAACTGGACACTCTTTATTACACAAAATAGCCGAGCTTTATTTTTTTAACATCGCACCTTACTGTTATATGCCGTTGTGCTAATTATGCTAATGTATTATGGATTAGAAAGGTTGAATTTAAAGGAAGTGTACACACATTAATTGTGTGGAGGAAGAGTGTAGAACCATTTAAGAAAAACCACCCTCAGTACACCCAACCGGAATTCAAACCAAATGTATTTTATAAATATTACATTCTTAAAAAGCATACTATATTATTTATGTTTCACATCCTACATATCTTACTAACATTCAGGCTATCCTATCCAATTAATCCTGATCGGATAAAGATGAGCACCGTAAAATTATAAGTATGTGTACTTGAATTTTTGTGATGGGAGAGTGGAGAATTACTTTTTAGACAAACCCAAAAAAGTACACCTAGTCAGATTAAGAACCCCAACCTTCCCATCATCATTTAACAAAAATAAAAATAAATTGTCACCTTTGTCTGTGTGTCCACCGATTTAGATTGTAACGAGTTACATGTAACAAGTTCAAACAAATGGGGTAACACTCACCTTCTACCCTGTTGAACTCTTAACTCCTGTGCACATGTGCATTGACATTCTTTCTCTAACACACAATTCCATGGACTGAACGGAGGTATGATTCAAATATCTGCTCAAGAAAAAAGCCACGCCCGAGGAAAACAAGCCAAGACGACTCCACCAAGACGTCCACATGTCTAGTTATCGTTTCCTCCACCTGAACCGTTCCATATCCTTCTACTAGTTCCCAGGGAGTCCGCATTAATTCACCGCACTGTCCGGCTCCGTCCCTTCCACTCCGCTTTCCCTTCCTTTTCCCCCTACTCTCTGGGGGCATGTCAGTTTGTGTGCTCACTATAATATATTGTGATGTTTTGCTAGTATCGGTACGCATTGTACTATCCTTTATCTATGCACTGTAATATAGGCTTGCAGAAGGTTAAAGCTGCAAATTAAGCTAAGGGGAAACATATTTTAGGGAAATTAACTTTGATTGCAGATATATTATCCTTTATATATGTATTAGAAACGCAAACTTGAGTGTTGACATTGTGCATGTAGCCATAGTTACGTTGGCTGTATTAAGCGGTTATAAAGGAAGCAGGCCACCTTAAAATTGTATGGTTCTTTCTGAATCTTTGGGATTGTTGGTTAGACAGAGCACTTGCATCTAACACTGTTTTATTAACTTTAATCTGTATGCAAACTTTTATGTAGTAGTAAGATGTTTCTTTGTGTAAGGCCCTGAAAGTTGTCACCATTATTGGCGAGCAAGTTTGTATTAATATATTTGTCTTTGAATGCTCTAGTCAAAATAAAAATATATATATTTGTAACGTAATGTTCTTGCTGAATGTTAATATCTTTGGCTCTGAAAACTTCATATATTGTTGGAATCTCCCTATTTATTAGTAATGTTTTTGGCTTTGGACACACTATTAAATTTATTTATTTTTGGGGAGCTTTATTCAGCATCAAAGTCCTCGACATTGCGTTCGCTGCTCAAAGTTAAGACATTTTTGATTTGTCGTTGCTTAGAATTGAAGTCTTCCACTTTAAACATGCTAGTTAATTTCATATTCGTAAAATATGTTTAATATTAAGTTTTCTGACTTTGGCATTCTAGCCAATTCTCATATTTATAAAATGTTATGTTGAATAATAATGTTCATAATTTGGACACTCTAGTCAAGTAGGTACATATTCATGAAATATAATATTAATATTGTGGTTTCTGATTAGGACATTCAAGTCTATTTTAACATTCATGGAACATTATGCTTAATACTAAAGTCTCTGACGTTAAACGTTCCAGTCGATTCACATATCTTGCAATGTGTTATGTTACATATCTGAGTCTCAGACTTTGCACGCCTTAACCTATGTTATTATATTAATAATTTGTCAATGTACATCAACTATATTTTGTGTCAAATAAAATATACTGTTATTCTCTTGTAACTCCCTGAATATTATTTATGGGAAAAAAGGTGGTTACAAGATGAAATTAATCAGAAATAAAATTAATATATTGTAACAAGATTAGGGTCTAACAGCGGGACCAGCGTGCTCTCATTGTTTACCCTGGCTGCGCTCCTTGTTCTCTCTGTCTCCCTCCTTGTCTAGCGGGTAGGCAGCGACCTTCTCGATTGACTGGGGGATTAGAGGGGCC
>CABFVX010003254.1:27294-54544 GCA_902151425.1 Timema shepardi
GTGTGTGTGTGTGTGTGTGTGTGTGTGTGTGTGTGTGTGTGTGTGTGTGTGTGTGTGTGTGTGTGTGTGTGTGTGTGTGTATTAAAGTTGGGTCAAATTTACTATTTTATTAATCCAAATCGTGGAAAAATGATGAACATAAAAGTTAATATAAATATAATAGACTAATATAAAATACTTATAGTAAATTAATGTAAACATTCTTTCATATCATTCAACAACTATAACATTCACACAATTTGTTAAGTGTTAAATTACTGGTCTGGGGACTGGTTCTTAAGTTCATCCTATAATTATAATTGGTTCTTAGCCACCAATAAGAAGGTTAGAGCTCTAAAACAATTATCACTTGAAAAAAAAAATTTAGTCTGGAATTTGAATTATGCGTGTGTGTTTTACATTGGTTCCATTTCATCAGGTTTATAAGTTCATTCGCGAGGTTAAGAGTCATGACAATGACTCGGTACTCAAACAAAAAATCAGCCCTTTCGCAGACACCCTGGCTTGGCGTAACTGTCAAGTCGGTAGCTCTGAGTCAGGCAACAGCCGAACGGCGCGCGTGTGTGTTTTGTGTTACACGTTTCGTTACATGTATACAACTCCGCTCCAATCACAAGTTTTGGCTTGGAGGAAGTAAAGAAGTATGAAAAATAAGAGAATAAAAAAATATGGGGAAAGGTGAGATGAAAGTTTTGCTTTCCGTTGTAAGCTCTTCGTTATGAGACTAGGCTGTTTAAAACTATACAGTGTCATATTTTAATTGAGACCCAAAGTAAACAGTCACCCATTTACCCTTCCACTTGGTGGAGCTTTCAAATACAAATATATTCAATAGTACTTACTACCTCTCCTAGAAGATGTATCATTCATTTTGACTGGTCATTATTTTCATTGTGAGATATTTGTTTAAGGTTTCTGGAAGGTATTAAGAATGTTACAAGGAGAGATAGGCTAAGGAGGTTGCTCTCAAACTTCTTTCAAAGTGTACCCCTTGGTCATCATGATTACAAGTATAATGTAATTCCACGATGAAATTTCCCCAAATGTCTGGCAAACAAGAAAAAATGTCCCTTATTCGCCTCGAAAACTCTCTACCGCATTTTGTTATTTTGTCATTTTGCCCATTTTCACTTAAAAGCTACTCATGTAATTCCTGAAATTCATGTATGTACCCTTGGGAGTATGTATTTATTTATTTATATTTAGCACCGCGTCTTACTACCCGTTCGGGTTATAAGCTTTAAGTACTAATTACTCTAATGGATTAGGAATTGGGAAGGTTGAATTAGAGGAAGTGAACCCGCATTTGCGTGGAGGGAGAGTGGAAAACCATTTAGGAAAAACCACCCCCAGTTCACCCGACCGAGATTCGAACCTCGATCTCCCCGTCCTCAGCAGTCGAGCTCAACACGACAAGCGCGTTAGCCAACTACGCCACCGAGGCAGGTTTGGGAGTATGCATACCAGAGTTTGAGAATCACTGGTCTAAGAAAAAAAAAAAATAATAAAGCTATCTTGAAGATGAAACTATTAAAAGAGACAGTAGACATAGGAAAATGTTGCCGTGGTTTAGGACATATGATAAGAATGAGGGAGGGGAGAATATCTAAGAAAGTTCTACAGATTTAGACTAGGGGTTGAAAGACCTATCGGAAGACCATGGATGAGATGGATGGACCATGGGCTAAAGGACATGGAGGATAAAGGAGTAAACTGGAAACACGTGGAAGAGAAAGAAGCTTGGAAAGATCGACAGGAACGAAAGAGGATATGCCAGACAGCCCGCAGAGGTGAAAATATCCAGTGATGATGTGGGGGATGAGATTTTCAAGTTGAAGAAACACAGGTGTGGATAATATCAAGAGTAACTTTTCATACCAAGATTATTTTTTCACGAGAAGAATGCAGAAGAATCACACCTGCCGTGGCTTGTAGTGAGCAAATTAACTAACCCTGGTATAAAGGCAAGAATGTATGAAAAGTTGACTTTGCCCTGCCCCCCTACCCCCTTTCACCTTCTCTTATCCTCCCGCCGACCATCAGAGAATTATCACATTAGCAATTTTGAATTGATGTAAATATTGTAAATAGCTTCATATTAAATAATTAGTGTCAATGCTAAAGCATAGATGAGAAGCATTTTTTATTTATTTTTTTACTTTAAGTCACTAAAGAAATGTTTGACTTACTAGGGTTGAAATTAATACTAAGAATATATTTTATCTACATTCCTTATTGTTTTTAATTTGTTTTTTTTCTTACTTTAATGCATCTCCCTGGAGTAAATTGATAAATTTGAATACCATACCTGTCAACACCAAGAGCCATCTGAGCCTTATTGAAAGACTCACTGTAGAGCCTGACAGAAGTAGTGATGGAATCAGTGACCCAGTAAATCATGATATTATCCAGTAGGTTTGTCAGTGTGAATTTCTCGGTTAACCCTCCATCAGGCCTTGTCTGCCAGGAAGAATTAGTCCAGGAGGAAAACTTCTCTAGGATATAGGCTGCCAAACCAACAGGAGAGTTCTGTAAACCTACACCTAGAAACAAAATGATATTGACCTCCTATAGTGCAAACAAAGCCAAAAACATCCAAATGAATTTACCCTAATTATTATTAATAGCTTAATTCAAGTTAAATTAATGCACACTGTGACTAAAGCTTAACTGGGGCATAGCTATCAGGAAAATTGGGGGAGGGTGGTGGAACATGACTTCTTCAGAAGCAAAAGAGGTAATTTATAAAATGTATGGAATATAGTGGGCAGGACATGGAGTGCAAATGGGAGAATCTAGAACCATGTTCAGTGTACCGACTGGAAAACCTAATGGAAAGAGACCATTGGGAAGACTTAGATGCTGATGGGAGGGTAACATTAGAATGGACCTGAAAGAGATAGGGTGTAATAAAGTGGACAGGATAGAGCTAGCTCAATATAGGGATAGGTGACATACTTTTTTAAGTTCGGTAATGAACTTTTGAAATGCTAATTCCATAGAATGATTAGGTACTAAAGTAGGGTGGAGAGAACTAGGTCATGATAGGGATAGGGTCCAATAAGGTGGACACTGGACAGCCACGATTATATTCGCATCTTCAAAACAATTTGAAGGACGAAGAAAACTTTGATATATTATAAACATATTTGAAACATCCCACTAAATATGACATATTTCAACATGTAACAATTTTTAGAACAGCAATTAAACAGCATTTTAACATTGAATGGTGATTAAATCATCTATAATGTAAGCGTGGATGGATTTATATATGTTGGCATAGAAGAATATTCTATGTTTGTATTTTTCTCTTTTCCTTGATGTATTAAAGGAAAATTTAGAAATTAAAAGTAGTGTTATGTCTTCTGGCTTGCATTTTCTTCGCTTGTTTCAAACTTTGCTTCACATTTATAGTGACTTTTGCACACCCCTATCTCACCCATTTAGTATGTTAAATTGGCTTACTAATGAGTTTCTAAATGTTGTAGATATATATAAAATAGATTTTAGTTCCTTAACTTACCCACAGTGTCAGGCTTGGTGGCTTGTAGGTGCATGTAACCAGACTCTTGTAGCAACCAAGATAAAGTCTTGCCGACAGGAAACAGCTTGTCAACATGTTCCTCATCTACTATAAGAGTGGGCCACACACTTGCTAGTATTAGTTTAGCATATCTTTCAATAAAGTTGCCAACACAAATGTTGGTGTGGAACCCTACAACACTAATAAAAGAAATATTTCTCTTAACGTTTATATTAAAATGGGGGGGAAAAAAGAAGATTAACTTACCAAGTGTTGATTAATGTAGCTAAGTATGAAGATTTTAAAACTGAATTAAAAATTGAAAAATAACCTAACCTGGTAATTATTTATTTAATAAATATTATTTTGAAAAATAGAACTTACTTTTCTTGGAATAAAGTGGCCATATTTGCTCCTATAATTCCACCCCAATCTCCACCTTGGAGGTAGAACTTGTCAAAGCCGAGTCTGGCCATGAGGTCCTTGAAGACAACAGCCACTTGAACCGCTCCAAGACCTGGCTTGGACGCTCCCTCTGAGAAACCATAGCCCGGCAAGGAAGGAACCACCACCTCAAACACAAAGTTCGCCCCTTCACGAGGGGTTGTGAGGAGTGGGATTATCTCGTAGAACTCTCGTATAGAGCCTGGCCAGCCGTGGAGCAGTAGTAGAGGTAGCACACGGGTTGATGGCGGGACTTGTTTGGGCTTGACGTGGAGGAAATGTAGGTCCAGCCCGTCCACTTGAGTCTTAAACTGGGGGAAACTGTTGAGGTAGGCTTCCCTCTCCCTCCAGTTGTACTTGGTTCTCCAGAAGTCTACAACCTTCTTGAGGTAGTCTGTGTTGAAACCGTATTGGAACCCGATACCTTCTACAGGTGGAGTGAGCTTCACGTGTTGCAGTCGTGTATTTAGATCATCCAGCTCCTGTTGAACAAGAAAATATATGTGTAAATAAAAATAATATATTAAGCTGTCATTAATGTAATGATATAAAATAAATTCCACTAAAAGCTAAATTAGTTGAAAATTAAATTTACTTTATTTACAATACAAGTTTAGTAAGTTAATTGATTTATAAACCATATTAAATATTTATTTTTTCCAACCAATAAATATGCTTGCATTATAATTTTCTTTTGGTCAACTTTTAAAATCGGCAGTTTTCAGAAAATATTGTTTTTTGATAATCTGAATGGTATTTAGTTTTACCTTTTTTGGTACATTAATCTTGAATGGTCGTATGGACTTGTCAACATTGTGAGGTTGCCCTGGGCCCCACCAGGTGGACTCTAGTTTAGGAAGGGGAGGCACATAAGCCAGTTTGTTGTAAATAAAGCCGATACCAATAGCGGTGAGGCCTATACCGACAATTAAAAGTAACCTGCACACACCCATTCTGAAAAATTAAAATAATCAATTAAGTAAAACCAAATTTATAGTAAATCATTATCATAAAATGTTTTCAGATTGTTACCAGGTCAGTTTAGTAAAATGCCTCCAACTTCCTCTTTCCTTCCACCGCTTTTCCTCTTTTAGTCGCATACATTCTTTTCCTCTCGTCTCTTTCACAGGTAAAATTTAGGGATGTGCAAGAACAACCTTTTTAAGACGAGAATTTGAAAAAATATTAAGACGCAAGAACAAAAGGAGAAAACTCCCTTTGAAAGTAAAAAAATGTAAATTAATTTTATTTAAGTAAAACTATAGTTTATAGAAATCATTTTAACACTCAGGTTGGTGCTTGCTTTTGATTTATTATAGTCCAATCAAACATTTAAGATATAAATAATTCATACACATTTTAAATGCAATTAATAAAATGGTGGTAGTTGCAATGTATACCATTAATTATAATTTAATTTTGTAGTGTGACAGCTTGTAATGTCAAAGTTTGATATTGAAAAACCAAATTTATAAACAAAACTTTTCTTAATGATGGTTGTTTTCTGTGAAAAAGTGCAGTCTATTTTCGAGACTATAGGGAATTATTAGAAATAATAAATTCTTTGTCAGGTTTGTAAATTTATTATGGCAGTTATTTGTGTTTTCAGTTTTTTCAAATTTCTTGAATTTTTGAGATTCATTTTTAACTTTTAAGACTTTTTTTCCCCTTGTATGATCAAGATATTTTTGAGTCATGCACATCCCTAGTAAAATTTATAATAAATGATTGAATAAAATATTTTTAGGATCAGTAAATTAAATATTTCTTAATTGCCTTAAATGTTTAACAGAATACAAATACAAAATTATACTACACTACTTTACTACACATCATGCTATCACCATTAAAAGCGGTCATTGTCACTAAACAACTGATGTAAAAACAGGTATCCTACTGGTACCAAACTAGTCAGTGACCATTTTAAATATGGCACTAATGTTTATACCTATTTTGTTTAAGATATGTTAGTTAAATTGTAACCATCACGTTTGATATATTTAAAAAAAATCCATAACCATAAGCCAAGCTTGTAATACTAATTAAAATTCTGGTTCTAGTACACATAATATCTATTAATATATCCAGCCTGTGTGACCTGGGTCAGTGTTTTACGCTTCATATAGCGAATATAAAAATTATTTTATTTGTTTCACTTTTATATATATTGTAACAGTTATTCTTACACACCTAGGATGAGAACGCTAATAATTTTATAATTAGAAAGTTCCAAGAGTTTGTACAGCTATACAATTAAAACAAAACTCACCAAAATCACAAAGGAAAGTAAATATTTACAAATACTACTGTGATCTGTAGTCCTCTTAGGTTTCTACACGTTTTCCTATTGTGTCATATAAATATTATTTTGTGAGGTTTTAAATATTTTATCTTATCAATATTATATTTTTTGGAAGAAGGTACAGGAAAGGTTGATAGAAACATTTGTTATATTTACCTTCACCCAAATATAATACAATTACCTAATAAAGCCAAAAGATATTTTCCTTAGAGAGTTGTCTTATCAATATTAATTTTTTATTGAAAATTAATCTTTATTTATTTGTGCATAGTAGGTTTGGTTAATTTAGTCAGGCAAGTATATAATGTATTTATAAATAACTGATTGTTTTAAAAATCATGTCCTCTAGATGCAGGCCTGTATGAGGGGAGGGGTGGGGGAGACTCATGACTCTAAACTAAAATTAAAAACATAATAAGATGAAAAACAAAATTATCTTGAATGAAAATTGACATTTAAACCCTGTATAAACTACATTTTTACTACTTAACATCTTTAATAATAAAATGTTATATACTCAGGAATTTCTCCACACACACAGATATTTACCAAAATTTCATTTAAAAAATATGTTACAGTTGACCCATGCTTGCATTCACTAATAATATACTTTTTATGACTTTTAGTAGAAAATGTATTAGTTTTTATAAAAATGCATGTAAAATTAGTATATTCCTTATTAAAAGACATAAAAAGTATATTATTAGTGAATGCAAGAATGGGTCAACTACAATATATTTTTGTACGAAATTTTCTCTCTGTGCAGGTCAAATTCATTCGCCCTACTTCCCCCAATGTTTAGTCTTGAGATGACTGTAGTTGTCAGACATTTGAAGAATCAGCCTCCACCCCATCCCATAAAGAAAATTCTGGATATGGGCCCAACTAGGTGTGGTTTCTTAAGGTTAGAAGGTTCAATTGTAATGGACAATACAGCCATATATAACTTTTATTTGGTTAAGATAAATTTAAAAAAAAATTGTTTTCATTTGGATATTAATCAATTCTCTGTATGTAATAAATAAAATTATATTCTATGATTTCCCTACTAGTCTATCATCATTTAATTTATTACAAACTGTTTTATTTCATCCATATTGATTCTCTGTATTAATGTTTTTGTGTAAATAATAATAAAATATTGATATTTTGGTAAACAATTATCTTTATATGCTTTATAGGATAAGTAGGCCTACTATCCTCAACATTTTCATCTACAAGTTTTCACTACATTAATAAAATTTGGTAGAATGAAATATTTTAATAATTAAAATAAAATCATTTATCACTTACTTTTTTTAAAATCTTGTCCTGCGTTGCACTTTTAATACATATTCGGGGATGTTATTTACTGGTGAATACACACCTTTAGTGGTTTATAATCTGCTGTCTAAGTGATTATATAACAAAATTTACTGCTGAATCATTCCATGACAGAAATAATCTATGACTTCTCACATCCTCAAGGCCAACCACAGATCATCTAACTTTACTTTACATCCAGTACTGTTTCCAACCTGTAGCCTGGGCCACTTTTTTATTCAAGCCATATGTTCCAATACCGGCCTCTCATAGACATATTATCTAATAGATATCTCAATTGTAAAACTTTCTTATTGATGATGTCATGGTTATTGATAAACCCATGAAAGTGGAGGTTTTAAAATGTCCACTAGAGTTCATTGAAATTCTTAAACTTTAATGTGATCCCTAACTATTATAAACTTGAAAATTACATAAAAACTAATCAAAAGCTTACTAAAAATAACTTTACCTATTGGTAATTAGGTCTAGGTTTGAAATATACCCCGTCATGTAGATCACACATGTAGACAGGTATTAAACAGGCTAGATATAGATATATGTTGCTGGTAAAGCTATTTCATAAAAATGATATATTTTTTGACAGTTCTTTAAACTATTATAGAAATAAAACATTCTAAAACTATATAAATGTGTTTTATCTACATGTGTTGCTCAGCCCCTTCCGAAACATTAGTCATTTCCTAAAGTCATACAGCCTTCTTAATATCTTCATTAGCTATTAAAGTAGTTAACACATCAAGGATATGGTGTTTGCTATAAATGTCTGCCCAGAAACTGAAAACTCAGAATTTATGTTAATCATATAATTGAATTCTTGATGATTGATAGTAAGAATTATATGCGCAAATATTATATTTAAAATTAGTTTAGTAAGTTAAATTTTATAATAAAGGAAATTGATAAAACTAAAGAAAAAGGAAAAATAAACTACTAAGAATAAATTTGATGAAGAAAGCCCAATGTGGGAAGAGTCCAATGCACAAAGGTGACGCATCTTACTTTCTTCTGTTTCCTATAGTAGAAGTAGTCACACACACATTTTAACACAAAATAATATATCGGCATTGTTACCTTTATCAAACCCGAAGAAGAAGAAGAAGAGAGTACAAATAACACAAACATTGGATTACTCTATTTTGAAATTGATTGAAACTTATGGTAAACATGTCATCAGTAGAGACCCTTATTGTTTGTGAATAAAACTATTAGATATCGTTAAATAAAACATTGTATTTCGGTATAAGCAGTCTGTAAATAAAAGGCTAGATCATGATTTGTGGTAAATAGAAGTCCTGGTTTGTGGTAAATAAAAGATTGGATTTCATTAAATAAAGAGATGTATTTCGGTAAAAAAGAAATGTTATTAAATAAAAGGTTATACCCTGATTTGTGGAAAATTATTATATTTCATTAAGGGCCGGTCTTAAGACTCCTGGATGTGCTCTACCATTTTCCTAATATTCTATCATTTTATTTATTACAAATTTCTTAATATTCTATCATTTTATTTATTAAAAAATGTGTAAAAGTAAATTAGTAACTTATCATAGGACACCAAATCCAATTAAATAAAAGGAAGACATGTGTTTGGCTTTATCTTATTTTATATGGGGATATCTCAATTGGATGCCGATAAAGTTATTAGGGCTATCAACATATAAAACCAAATGTCAGTCTTGGGGAAAAGGACTAAAAATGAGCATAAAAGTAACCAACCACACAGTGGAATATTTTTATTTTATTAAAAATATATGTATTTGTAAAATATGTATCGAGTTAAAACAATACATCAGGTACAATAGTGTCTCAATTATCCGAAGTAAACAAAACCGAAGCGGCCTCGAATAGACAAAAACTTGAATAATACAGGACACTCATTGCAAACAACTTTCTTACACCTGCTTCAGTGGTCAAATAATCCAAGGCATCACTTGTAACGTACTAATTGGAACTGCACCTTGTTGGACGTCACTTGTGATGTACTGCTGGAATGCCTTCACGTTGGGGGCCATTGTAATGTACTAACTTCACTTTGGTTTGAAGAATTTATATATTACAAATAAATGTTTTCAAAAATAGATACTTTTGTATAAACTTTAATGGTATAATGTATTACAAATCACTGTTGTTTGAAAAAGAATAATGGAAACCATTTAGGTAAAAACACATTGGCCGTGATTCCAAACACAACCAAGCTAACATTATCAAACTATACGAGATTCATGCTGTTTTGTATTACACATCTCTCTCGTCTCCCGAAAAAGAGTAGAATGACGCGTCTACCAATCTAGCATCCTCTCGAGTCGAGCCGTGTGAACCCCGTAGTTCACACCCTCAAACCCAGACCACTCCTTGCTTTCTTTCCATCGACCAATGGGGTTAGTTTTTAATTAGCGTGCATTTAAGAAAACAGACGCGTTACTCTGCACCTGCTATTTATTTTACTGCGCAAATACAACCCGGAAGTAAAAACCTTGTTTCTGACACGTGCAGTTAAAATAAAAGAAAAGAAACATGGCCGTAGTCTAGAAAAGATGAGTTTACTTTATATTAACTGAAAAGAAGAAATATTAATATATTTACTTTAAAATATCTCGAATATTAAAAAGACAGGAAAAATCGATATCATTACACACTCTCGTGTTAAACTGACTGACTGATGACGGGAAGATCTCAGAGCGTGGCTTGAATTCTTGTCAAGGTGGCTACCCTAAATGCTTTTCCACTCTCCTTCCATGTAAATGTGCGTAGATTAGCTCTTAAATTTTTCCTTCCTAATCCCTACCTCATCAAATTATTAACATACATGCATATAACCGTAAGAGGTGGTAAGATATGGTGATGGCCCTTTATTTCTTTTATTTACTCATGATTTGATACTTTTTAAAAAAAAAAGAATACACTACACTAAATTTGAATCACTGCTATCAAAGCTTATTGTAGCCATAATGCTCAGTGACAGGCGACTGACTGGACTAAATAGAGTGGCAAATTATATTTACAGCACTGCAGTATGTAGAAACGAGTCGCCCAATTGTTCACTCCGCTATTCACTTTAGCTGGCTGAATCAGTTTGTTGCAGATTATTTCCTAAACAACTCTCAAGAAACATAAAATGTGTTACCACCTTGGATAATAAAAACCCTCGGATCATCGAGTCTCGGAAAATGGGACACTACTGTATCTTGATTAGATTGTGGTACAGATTTGTATACAAGTTTCAAAAAATTACATAAAGTTTAAATAAGCCTTCTGTACAAAACAAGTATAGTACATGATTTAATCATATTTGTCTCAATGTTGAAATAAAATTTAATAAAAACCATCCAAAACTGAAAAATGAATATGATTACTAGTAAAGGAACTAAATACAATATAAAATTGACTAGCTCTAACCAAGCAAATTGTTTTCTATTCCATTGTAACACAACAATAAAAAAAAAGCTATTATATCAAAGACTAAGTCTAGTGCTTTTCAGTCTTGTTACAAAATTTTAGTCAGGTAAAGCATTTGAAAAAACAAAATCATTTTTGTTTTTGAATTAATTTGACTGCCGACCAAATATCATCCGCCAGAAGCCGAGGTTCTTCAAATGCCGCAAAGTGACCCCCGCGAGGCATATTATGGAATTGTACCAGATTGTGGTATTTGTCTTTCAAGAAACTCTCTGGTTGGTAAGCCAACTCGAAAGGGAACATCGCACAAGCTGTTGGAACTTTGGTAGGAATGCTGGAAAAAGAGAACATAAACATAAGGATGGAACAAGTTGAGCTTATTATTCATTGAAATGGAATATATTCACACAGCATGTACAAAAACCCATGCAGGATAGGATAGAGAAGGTGAGATTGTGGTGGTATGAACATGTGAAGAGGATGGGAGAGAGAAGGATTCCAAGGAGGGTGCTCAAAATGGAGGTGGCGGACAGGAGTTCTGGGATGAAGGACAGGTGGGTAGAGGGAGTGAAGAGTGTGGGGAGGAGAGGAGTGGATTGGGCCAGCGTGGAGGAAGATAAATAGTGGGAGGACAGGCGTGAATGGAGATGCTTATGTTTGAGACAGACCCTGCCAGTTGCATGAAACTGTATGACAATGATGATGACTATGTATTTATTTTTTATTATCATCATCATTATCGTTATTATTAAAAAGAAAGCAGTGTACAGGTGAGTTGGACTTTACTATCAGATAAGGAGGGGTGTCCAAAGACCACTTTTTTAATTCAAAAGGAATGCCAGGTCTCCACCGTGGTTCGGATTCCACGTTAAACTGTAGGTCCTTCATTTCATCTCACAATCACCCTACCATTACACATTAGTGTAAGTGAGTATAACCCGAACGGGTAGTAAGACGCGGTGCTAATAATAATAATAATAATAATAATAATAATAATAATAATAATAATAATTTAATTCAAAGTGAACTTGAATTTAATACATGAAATATTCTTGAAGTTGAATTAAAGTTTTAATACATTATATTAATTGTTTAAGGGCACTGCACCTTAGCTCTGTCATTAGCGTGTCTGTCTACTGAGTTAAGGGTCCTGGGTTTGATTTCTGGCATAGACAAAAATTGTATTACTGCTGAAATGTGAGTTTCTAGATTTAAGTCAGTTTGTAGGTCGTGTGCTGATAGAAACAATCGGTTTATATTATTATTAGCATTGCGTCTTACTACCCGTTCGAGTTATACGCACTTACGCTAATGTGTAATGGGTAGGGTGATTGTGAGATAAAATGGAGGACCTACAGTTTAACATGGGATCCAAACCACGGTGGAGGCCTGGCCTTCCCCACATTCACAAGTTGAGATTAATACACGTCTTGTCAGAGGTGAAGGAAGGATTTGGTTATCAGATAAATCTGTGCCGGGACCGGGGATTGAACCCGGGCCCCCAGCACAAAAGTCTGACACCTTACCCCTAGACCACCAGGTCACCGTGTCGGTTTATAAAGTACGCGTTAAATACCTCAATTGAATTAAAACAATGGAAAAATTTGTTTTATGCTTGAAAATATTATATTGGAGTTACTAAAATTATTTAAAAAATGTTTTATCATATAGTTTTTGGGTAGTATTTAATTTTAATATGACAAATCAAAATAGTATCACATCAAGCAAATCTATTACTTAAGGTTCTTTCAAATGAATACTAATTTGTAATGCTATTAACAGCTCAGTAAGGCAATAAATTAAAATAAACTTAGTATATTATATGTAGAGACCTGAACTTTTTGTGGTCGCAAAATAATTTATGCTAACCATTTGTGAAAATATATTTAAAAAAACTCATATCAAAACAGTGAATGTGTATATAAAGAGCGTTAATTAGTATTTTATACTTTCAATCAGACCAATTTATTTTACTACTTTTTTTCGAATGATTATGAATTAATGATCATTACCAGAATTAATCACAAAATTAACCAATTTGTATAATTGAATGATCAGTTAATTATTGGTAAAGCTTAGAACCCTCTTTTTTAGACTTGTGTTGGTTAGATTAGGTTTGTTTGGGGATGTAAACTAAGTTTAGAGCTTGAATTTGCCTCGATTTTAGCGTTCATGTGGTACTAAAATCTCTTATTTCCAGTGAAGGTCAATAAATATAGGTTTTGGAGATAATATTGTTGTTTATTTTATGAAATGAAACATATTTAATTTATAGCATATAAAAAATACATTAATCACACAACGTTAGTAACCTATGTTATCTTACCTATCAAGTCCAAGTGCAAACTGTGCCTTACTGAAAGACTCGCTGTAGAGTCTAACAGAGGTGGTAATGGAACCGGTAACCCAGTATATCATGATATTATCCAGTAAGTTTGTCAGATTGAACTTCTCAGTCAACCCTCCGTCAGGCCTTGTCTGCCAAGCAGGATTAGTCCAAGTAGAGAACTTCTCCAGAATGTAGGCAGCCAAACCAACAGGTGAGTCCCTCAGCGGCACACCTAAATAGATGTAAATATTTTTTTCAGCACCACATCTTATTAGCTGTTCAGGTTATACACCTATGTATTAATTACGCTAATGGTTTTAGGGATTAGGAAGGTTATATTAATATGAAGTGTACCCACATTAGTGTGTAGGGAGGGTGGAAAATCGTTTCAGAAAAACCAAACTCAGTACACCTGACCAAGTTTTAAACCTTGATCTCCTTGTCATCGGCAGTCTAGTCTACTGTGAGGGCAGCGTGTTAGATTACAGGGCCACCAGTGTGAGTTTGTGTGTGTGTGTGTAAATAATTATATAAAATGTATTAGACTCTGACTGTGTAACTTTTTTATCCAGTAAACAACATATCAACATCTTAAGCCAAAATGTTGCGGAGTGAAGGCTAGCTGTCACAGTTATCACTTTTTACTGTCACCAAAGTCAACTCAAGAGACAAACAAGAGGCTAAAACTTTTACATCTAGGGCTCTTTCTATAAAGAGTCACTGTTAAGAGTGAAACTACCCACGCACACACTTCACACACATATTCTCCGCCAACACACTCTTCCTGCCAAATAGTCCAAACTGTCTAACTAACCCACACCAAAAGTACCCCAGCACTAAGACTTTGTCGCCATGAAATGTGCATTCAGTCATTAATTCATTCAAACCTCATTTCATTTTCACACATAGCCTTTTTTCACATCATCACAACATAATCTGTATCTATAAATCTACCAAATTGTAAAGCAGAAGAAATGCCGACTCTTCAATTTACAGTTATAGAAGGATACAGGGGGAAAAGAGGGAGAGTCCTATTTTAACTTATAGATACATATATAAACTGCCCCCCAGCCCCTTTTGCTCTAAAAAAATAGTTCTGGGTAAATCCAAGAAATTACTCTTCAACCTCATCCCACTTTTTTTTAATTCTGGATCAGAAAGTCACTATTACACTTATGATATGAACTCAGCCAAAAGTAGAGAATAGGCTGCAAGTTGACAGTAGAATATGTGTACAAATGTGCTACATCCAGTGGCAGAACCTATTTTGAGAGGAGCTTGTCTAGAAACATTTTTAAAATTAAACTCTTCTCAGAGATATTTGGATTGATCCTTCCCCAGAAATTTTTCGATTTGAACCCACAAACATCAGGTCATAAGACAAGCACCTTACCCAAAAACCAAGATCGATCTCTCACTAACTGTTTAGGTTATACGGATATATGATTACTCTAATGGGATAGGAATTAGGAAGGAAGCATTTTAGAGGTAATCTACCAGCATTTGCATGGAAGGCGAGTGGGAAACCATGCAGGAAAAACAACCCTCAGTTGACCCGACCAAGAGTTGAACCCAGATCTCTCAGTCATTAGCAGGCAAGTCTAACACATGACAATATAATCTAGAATCAACTAATATATTATTTACTAAACACACGTGTATCGAGAGGAATCAAGGCATATAGTGATCCGGTCAGGATCTGAACACAGGACATGCAATGAGAATGTGTAATGTGTGGTCTAAAAGCTAAATGCTTACCAATAGTATCTGGCTTAGTAGCTTGGATGTGCATGTAACCCATCTCTAGTATTAAATTTGAATACGTCTTGCTAAGGGGGTACATTCTATGAACCAACTCTTCCTCCACAACAAGTGTTGGCCACAAACTCCCCAGAAGCATCTTCAGGTTCGATAGCAAGGTGTTCACAAAACACATGTTGGAGTGAAACCCTAAGACACTGAATAAGAGGAACAAGTTTTAAAAGTTAAATATAAATGTGATGAACACCAAAAATAAACGTAGGATACCATTTTGTATCAAATGTAAAGATAGTACAAAGACAATAGGTTTGAATAAAGAAATGCTGAGTTAATTCTAGTTCCTTGGTTCCCATTTATTACAAAGCTTTTAGCATATGATGAAAACCTTCATCACTTTAGTTTTATTCTTTTTAATATAGTTTTATGAGCCTTTACTCAAAGAAAAAGGCTAACCATGAGTATATTTGAGATAGTGCTGTAACCTATATATGTGTTCCAAGCTGGTCCAGATACAAAATTACAACAAGACAAATTTTTAAAGCTGTATCTTTTCATGGGTTATTAAAGTTTTTATGTTTAGATACACATATCAATGTATTTATAAAGTGTATGTTAAGTGTGTTCCTCCTCCTAATTCTGTGAACTTATTGTGTACTAATTACAGGAAAATGAAAGAATAAGTTCTCCCTATAGAACTACATAGCTACATTACGTATAAAAAAATCATTGGCAGCACAGATAAATTGTATTATAAATAAGATAAAATTGATTTTTAAGTGATAATTTCAAAGAAATCTTTTCAAATTCTGAATTCATATTAATAGAGAATGTTAAACTGAAAATTATATGGTGTACCAAAATGGTTTCTATACTGAATGTATAAATGTGTCTGAGACAAATCTACAAATCTTATGCACCAACTCGAAGGTCAATATATACAAAATATATTCAAAATTTTATCAATGTACAAAAAAAAAAAATGTAATTAGTTTGTAACATAAAAAAAATTCTCAAAAGGTAAAAGTGTCCCACACAAGAAACAATTTTTTTAACGATTATGTTTGATTTATTTCATATAATTTTCAAATCAGTATGAAAATGTTCATATCACTTTGTTCAAATTGCCGCAAACATCTTGGGATTTTAGTTTAGTAATGTGTGTATATCTCTTTTCTTTAGGGAAAAAAAACTAAAATTAATTTCCCTTACAAGATGAGTAAAACAGTAACCCGCCTTTGTTTTATCTGCCAGTGAAGTGATCAAAAGGTTAACCTAAAAATTTTAATACAATATTAACTTAAGATACTACAAATTGCTATTCCGTTAAGATTAAAATGCTACAAGATTTCTTTTTTTAATAAATATACTTAAAATTTAATTTTTAACTGCTATTTTTCATTTTAAAACTAGTCAAAAATTTTAATGGCAAAGAATAATTTGATGTTTGGTTAAATAAAAGATGCTACTCAAAAATTCAAAAATCATACTTGTCTTGATATAAGGTAGCCATATTTGAACCAATTATAGCACCCCAATCTCCACCCTGGAGGTAGAACTTGTCGAATCCGAGTCTGGCCATGAGGTCCTTGAAGACAACGGCCATTTGAGCCGTTCCAAGACCTGGCTTGGATGCTCCCTCCGAGAAACCATAGCCCGGCAAGGAAGGAACCACCACCTCAAACACAAAGTTCACCCCTTCACGAGGGGTTGTGAGGAGTGGGATTATCTCGTAGAACTCTCGTATAGAGCCTGGCCAGCCATGGAGCAATAGTAGAGGTAGCACACGGGTTGATGGCGGGACTTGTTTGGGCTTGACGTGGAGGAAATGTAGGTCCAGGCCGTCCACTTGAGTCTTGAACTGGGGGAAACTGTTGAGGTAGGCTTCCCTCTCCCTCCAGTTGTACTTGGTTCTCCAGAAGTCTACAACCTTCTTGAGGTAGTCTGTGTTGAAACCGTATTGGAACCCGATACCTTCTANGTAGAACTCTCGTATAGAGCCTGGCCAGCCATGGAGCAATAGTAGAGGTAGCACACGGGTTGATGGCGGGACTTGTTTGGGCTTGACGTGGAGGAAATGTAGGTCCAGGCCGTCCACTTGAGTCTTGAACTGGGGGAAACTGTTGAGGTAGGCTTCCCTCTCCCTCCAGTTGTATTCTTCATGCCAAAAGGTAACTATTTTTTTTAAATATTGTGTGTTGAAGCCATATTGAAACCCAATCCCCTCCAGAGGAGGAGTGAGGTCTGGAAGAAGTTCTAATCGATCACTCAAATCATCCAGGATCTAGCAGGAAATATAAAGATATTTACAATCGATCAAAACAAAAGTATTATTAATATGAATAGCTAGAAATATTAATAAGTACCATAGTTTAAGAGTCGCTGTAGGTTTTGCATAAATTATCCCGTAATCAATCTCCATTATATTAAACATGCAGAGTCATACAGGTGTTAGCTCTCATCCATGTTATAAGTATTGGCCTTTCACTAAGCTATACCAAGTTTTTAAGTAAAATAAAAGGGGAGGGGGAGAGCTGAATTAAAGTAGAATGTAAAACGAAATATCAGTCCCTAACAAGTTTCAGTCATGGAAACAGACTGTGATCTGTAACAAAAAAGGGAGTGAAATGTCCTACCTCTTGTGAAATATTAATCTTGAAAGGTCGTATAGACTCATCCACTTTTCTTGCTTTCCCAGGTCCCCACCATGTTGACTGCAAATTCGGCTGAGGGGGTGTGGCAGTCAGATTCTTGTATAAATACCATACAGATATGGCAGTAATGCCTATCCCAACAGCTACAATTTTTTGGAGTAAGCCCATTTTATATCTGGAAATTAAAAAAAAATTATAATAGAATAGGTCTACCCTGTGAAAATCTTAGCTAGGTTTGGTTGAATATAGCTCTGTGTAAGTTTTATAGTAGGTCTACATAATATAAACTCATGATATTTTGCCATTAATTATTTTATTTTCCTTACTACCCGTTTGAGTTATACGCTGCCTTTATTTATAAGCTGTATGATTTTTTCCCATTTTTTTCATATTTATTAGAGGTATTTAACATGAACTTTCTAAACTGACTGATTAAATCGGTGCTAAACTTATAAATTAGGTAGCTTAAATCAAGAACATACACAACTTCCAGCCTCTGGTCGTTTATTCATCATTGTGAAAGGGGAAAGACACGCTACCAACTGAGCTAAGTTGTCGGAGATGTATTATTATTTTCTGCAATATTAATGGGGAGAAGTGCACATAAGAACCCAAACCCCTAGAGACCTCACTCCCGATTATATCACCGGGCCTGATCAAACAAATGTTCAAACCATTAGGCCTACACCAATTATGATCTTAATCACATTAGAGCTGCATTAAGGGTCACATGATCTAACATATCACTAGAATAAATTGTCGGTAAATGGGAAGATCGAGGATTGAATCCCGGTTGGGTGTAGCTTATTGAGGATAGATTTTCCTAAATGATTTCCCACTTACCCTCTATGCAAATGTAGGTACATTTACTATCAAATTCTACCTTCCTTATATCTTATCCATTGGTGAAATTAATGCAGCCCAAACGGGTAGTAAGACACGGTAAAAAAAATACCTTACCTTTTAATGCTGAGATCATGATCAACTTATCATTCACTTAACATACCTGTAGATGTTCTCAAGTTTTTAATGGATGCGTTTAGCTTAAGGTTGATGTTTCATTCACCTTTTATTTTAGCATTGTGTCTTACTACCCATTCATGTTATTCGCTTATATACTAATTACATTAATGGTTTCATAGATTAGAAAGGTTATATTTAGAGAAAAAGTAGCCACATTTGCATGGAGGGGGGGTAGAAAACAATTTTGGAAAAACCATCCTCAGTAAACTCGACCGAGATTCAAACCTCAATCACCCTGTCCTCAACTGTCTAGTCTACTGCGAGAGTAGCGTCTTAGACCATGTGGCCACCGAAGCGAGTGACATTCACTTAATGTAAGAGTTGTCCAAGAGAGCATGTTTTGTTACATGAAATAATACACATATATCTCTACCGGCCAGTCATGTGAGCAATATAGTCTTAACATAGTATTTTCCTCTCTAACCGGGACACTTTTAGGGTTTTACTGGAAGAGATCATGATGCAGAACCCCATTGGCCTAAAAGGGGAAATTAGCACTAAAATATTGTTACAAGCTTCTTCCCCACCACCCTCCTTACCAATCCAAAGTATAAGAATAAAATAGCCAAAACTTTATTTATGCTTTTTAGTGAGGATTACTTTAACTAGATATATTCTGAAAATTGAAATCCAAAGTTTGTTTATGATATCATTGGGGCTATAATTTTTGAAAATTAATTTCAATAATAATATGAGATTATAAAGCATAATTTACTATAGGCTAAGAGATTTAACAAACTTAAAGTTTACAGCTGACAACACTAATTATTATCTGACTGAACCCAATCATATTTGTTATTTGTATGAACTTTTTTTTAGAAATGCTTTGTTATTCTTTATCTTTTCATAAAACTCATTGCCATTTATTTCAATGTTTATTTTGTAGTACATTAGGCATTTCAATGTTGATTCTGCCATTCTTCCTATTTCCTGAGACCACACATTGTTTATCAGTGAGAACACCCTTTCAACAGGAGCAGAAAATGTTCTCCCCAACTCGGCTGAAGTTAGATACAGAAATGTTCTGGTCTTTGAATATTTGAACAAATTTTTCTTCACAATTTAATTTCATAGTTTTCAAAGTGTCACAGTTTGAAGAGCAAAATGCCTTGGCATCTACCATTTCATCAAATAGTTCATATAAGTTTATTGCACAATTTCCAAGTGTTTCATTAATTTTTACTGCCGATTTTTTCAATTTCTGGCCATATAATTTTAATGTTGTTCATCCAGATAAAAGATACTGCTCTACCAAAACTATTTTCCCATAGATCATTGTAGGACACACATCAGTCATAAAAATTTGTAAATTATTTCATAACTACAAGGTACGTCCAGAAAGTAAGAGTAGGCCCCTACTGGTTGCCCTCTCGTGCTGTGAGAATTTTTTTTCCAAGATTGGCAACACTGAGTGTTAGTGGGGGTTCTGAACACGAGCACAGGTGAACCTCGTTAGTATGAAAACTCGCCTTGTAGTTCCGTTTGTGTGAAATATGTCGATAAGAAATCCCGCCAATTACGAAGTGCACGCTGTCATCAGGTTCCTTCTCGCTGAAGGAAAAACACCAACTGAAATTTGTTCAAGGATCAAAACTGTTTATAGCGAAGGTGTTATGAACCAAACAGACGTGTTTAACTGGTATCATGAGTTTAATGAAGGCAAAACGCATGTTCATGACAATCAGAGGTGTGGAAGACCTTCCATTCTGACCAATGTGTTGATGCAAAAAATTGAGAAAACTATTTGTGAAGACCGCCAATTGACAGTGGATGAAATTTCTGTGATGTTTCCACAACTCTCCAAATCTCTCTTACACCAAACAATTACAGAAACGCTGGGATTCCGAAAATTGTGCGCAAGATGGGTCCCAAAACAACTGACAGAGAAGCAATGTTGACTAAGTGAGTGCACTTGTTTGTTACATGACAACGCCTGTCCACACACGACCAACGCCAGCCAGGTGCTGTTGGGCTCATTCAGTTGGGACATTTGAAAGTAAAGTTGATCATGATCCAAGCATATTGGCAATATTTCCAAGATAAAAAAAATTAGAATACAATAAATATCATTAAATTTATTATTATTATTATTATTATTATTATTATTATTATTATTATTATTAAGCACCACGTCTAGCCGTTTGGGTTATACGTTGTCATTAAATAAAATTGTTGAATAATGTTTAATTTTGAAGAAAATACTTAATATAAACATAGTATATTATGATTAATTTTCTAAATTTTCAATCTAAATAAACCCACCATACTATACAAAATGTATAGGTAAGCCCTTACTTATAATGCTCGGTTTATTCAGACTTTACTTAGCTAGGCCTAAGATTAAAAAAACTAACACTATTTTCTTTTTTTACTATCTTACATGTATACCTTTCATGTTTCAACAGAAATGACCAACTTATAAAATTAGCTTATTATCTTGAAGAAAAGAAGTATATTTCCAAAGTTTAAACAATTATCAAACGCTAAACAAAATATATACCTTGATATTATGCTTTTATGAAAAGACAAGACTCACCTTGTGGTTAGGTTAGTTGCATTAAGTTATCATTAAGAGTGACTGAAAATCCTTGATGAGTTTATCCTAAATCAGTGAATAGAGTGAAAACTGCAAAGTCTTAAGTCCAAATCAGAGTTACCAAAATAGATACTTTATAATTTTTAATGATTGTACTTAAACTTTGGTCAAGGTGACAACCAACGCCGATTTTCTACCCACTTAAGATTTAATCATGACAGTGCGTTACTAGGATTACTTTCTCTCATATACTATTAAAATACAAACTCAGAGTGAGATGGTAGAACTGTATCGTGAATGAGCAGAGATCTTAGAAAATACTTTAGGGAAGTAACAATCGTAGCTCGCCACTGTGAGAGAAATATGAGTCTGTAATCAGACAACCTTGAACATGAAAGTACAGTCACGTCAATGGAAAATTGAAAAACAATGAAAGGACGCTAAATACAATTTAAAAAGTGCGTTCGCTTGTTCCAAGTTATACTATAAACATGTGAAAAATTTATTGTTCATATTCAACAATATGTAAATCCTACTAAACGTAGTTAAATCACTATTATTAAACACGTGTTGAGTGTTTGCCTACACAATTCATTTGCTTTTAATGGCGTTCGTTCTATGTTTATAAATCCGTGTGTACATTTACCTTTAGTTGAAATAATCCTTCTTGATTATCCTTGAAAGATAATTTTTTAGCGCCTATCACTCCATGAGTCTAATAAATAGGTGTTTTTCACGTAAGATATCTTGACTCATTGTGTAGTGCACTTTGGCCAGAGTTGGAGATGATAATGAATCTTTAAGTTTCAATAATATTATGTAATGTAACAGTTTTATAAATATAATAACTTTTAAAAGTAAATGTAGGCATTTCAAAGGAATCGTCTGTTCGTAAAAAAAAAATACTATTTGAATTACAGTTTTCTACCAAACAGTGAGTATTGTTAGATTATTTTTTTCATACTCTTCTGAAATCTACCGGCTTAGCACCGGTACTCAACGTGAAGTCAAGAAGACTGTTGATACTGTTTTCAGGATGCTTTCTTAAATTCAAGGTATCTAAATAAATAAATTACCAGCTAAAGCCAAAATAAAATATTTCAAAGCTTGAGAAAGGGCGTTTAAAAAATTAACTGGAATTTATTTACTAAAAATGGGAGCAGGCAAAGTGATAGACAACAAAGTGGTCGACACGAGCGGACAAAGTGGTAGACAGAAAACACGAAGAAACGACACGGACCAAGTGATCGACTCGAGCTGGACCATGTGATAGACAACCAACCGGTAGACAAAATGAAAACAATTATTTGCAAGGCTGAGTGGGTCAAGTGGCCGACACGACCTGGACCAACTGCTAGACAAGCTCAAGTATAGGAGTACAAAGTGATAGACAACCAAGTGGTCGACACGAGAGTACCAACCGCTCGACAAACTTTGATATAATTCAGTTAAAAGTGGGCTAAGTGACAACAGTTAATTCAAATCCTAAATAACACTGTTTGCTAGGTCTAAGTATTGTTTGACCTCCTAAATAACACTATGCTAGGTCTAGGTATTGTCTGACCTCCTAAATAACTCTATGCTAGGTGTAAGTAGTTTGACCTCCTAAATAACACTATGCTAGGACTAAGTATTGTCTGATCTCCTAAATAACACTATGCTAGGTCTAGGTATTGTCTGACCTCCTAAATAACACTATGCTAGGTGTAAGTATTGTTTGACCGCCAAAATAACACTGTTTGATAGGTGTAGGCTACNCTGATCTCCTAAATAACACTATGCTAGGTCTAGGTATTGTCTGACCTCCTAAATAACACTATGCTAGGTGTAAGTATTGTTTGACCGCCAAAATAACACTGTTTGATAGGTGTAGGCTACCCTTATTTGCATGGTGGGAGAGTGAAGACCATTTATGAAAAACTACCCTCAGTACACCCGACCGAGATTCTAACCCCGATCTTCCTGTCATCGGCAGTCTAGTCTATTGCGAGTGGGATGCCTTAGAACATGCTACCCCTGAAGCGGGTTATATAGAAACAGAACAAGAGGAATGAGGGGTGGTGGGGAGCGAAAAAATGTTCAAAAATGCACCTACCTTTTCAAACGCGTGAGCTACATACTAGTAAAATATTTATACTAGCTTTCTTGACTTGATTTAAAAACAAGTTCACACACTTTAGATTTACAATCTTGCAAAATGACAGTAACATTATTATTTGGTGAACTGTACTCGATTCAACATAGTACATACACAGTATCTAGTAAAATACACCAAATGTAGGCCAATATCCGCATCGAAATAACTTCTGCTCTTTTAAAAACCTTTAGCAATGCTCATATTTAAATAGTAAATTTAAAATAACTTTGTTGAGTATTTTATTTGCCGATATTAATTGCATTTGACAGTTTGTAACAACCATACACTCATACCGTTTGTCACGCGGTCTAATAAGGTTTTAGAGTAGTTTGAACAAGAGTAATCATTCCGACTGAGTGGATTGGGCTGATAGTTACCTCCCTTGTGGTTTTTACATCTAACTTTTACACTAATGCGGGATTATTCCATCATAACTTAGCTTCTTATTCTAACCCATTAATAAACCTGGTGCTAACGCAACATCAACAAAATGTTCTTAGCTTCGATGGTTGATGGTCTAAGGCGTCATTCTCAAAATAGACTGGACTGTCAATGACGGGGATATCAGGCTTCAAATCCGGCCGGGTGTACGGAGGGTGATATTTCATTAATGGTTTACATTCTCCCTACATGCAAATGAGAGTACAAATCTTATAATAACAACATTTATTCTTTAATCCATTAGTGCAATTAGATTTTTTTGGTAGCACTGTGTCTTACCACCTGTTCGGGTTATACGCTTATTTACTAATTACGTTAATGTGTTGAGAATGAGGAAGATTAAATTTATATATAGTGCACCTGAATTTGCGTGGTGGCAGAGTGGAAAACCTTTTAAGAAAAATCACCCTCACTGTACCTGATGGGAATCGAACCCTGATCATAAGCTACCAACTTAGTTTCTGGCAGTTGCTCTTTTATATAATATTTTATTTCATCTTGTTAGTTCTTAAAGTATGATTTTTACCATTTATAACAAAACGTTTGTCTCCTTTCCTCAGATCCGATAACTCGTTTCATTCAGAGAAACATTCTTTATTTTCAGATACCATATTGTATGTATCAAAACCTATTATTTATTCGAAATGATAACTAAACTAGTGTTAGAAAATATATTTTAAAGAGTGCAATGTGTAAGTAAATTATTAAAATTAAAAACACGATGGTTTAAGTTTATACACATATAAGTGGACCTCGCCCTTTTGGGCTAGTTAAATCTTGGGTGTCGGGAGGGCAGCAATTTCTAGGAGGATCCAGACCATCCTTATACCCAACTTTCTAAGCCCATATTTATCACTTTGTTAGTTTTGAAATAACTTGTCTGTCACTTGAGCCACTCTTAACTGGATTCAACTCGATGTTTGTCCTCTCGTGTCGACCGCTTGGCTGTCTATCACTTTGTACTCTTATATGGGAGCTTGTCTATCACATGGTCCAGCTCGTGTCGATCACTTGGTCCATGTCGTTTCTAGGTGTCTAGCAGTTGGTCTTTTTACAGATTTGTTCTCTCGTGTCGATCGCTTGGTTGTCTATCACTTTGTACTACTATACTAGAGCTTGTCTAGCAGTTGGTCCAAGTCGTGTCGGCCACTTGACCCACCCAGCCTTTCAAATATTTTTTGTTATAGCTTGTCGAGCAGTTTGTTGTCTAGCAGTTTGTATGGTGCCGTCCAAGTCGTGTCGGCCACTTGACCCACCCAGCCTTCAAAATATTTTTTTATAGCTTGTCGAGCAGTTTGTATGGCGCCACTAAAAATTTCATTTCTAACCATATACACATGGTCGTACCAACGGATTGGTTTTTTTTGTCGTAAGCAGTGGCGTAATCTATGGGTATGCTAGTCCTGCGCTGCATACCCATAATGATATGGACTAGTTTTTTGTTTAATTCAATGTTATCTGTAGGAACTGTGTAAACACTAATGTTTAAATTGTTAATAAATATACATGTAATGAATTATTAATTTTAAAACTAATATTGGCTTATATTCCAAGAATACTGTGTTTTAGGTATTTTTTCTTCCAAAAGGTTCTACTTAGCACAATAAGAAACCCAGGGCTTGCTACAGTAGCCCCATGGCTTCTTTGGTCAGTGGCTGTTCGTGTATAGGCACTGCGGAACTGCAGCACCCCCTATTTCCACTTAGGTGACCTGGCGGTCTAGGGGTAAGGTGCCAGACTTCTATGCTGTCGGTCGGGGTTCAATCCTCGGTTCCGGCATACCAAACCCTTCCTTCACCTCTGACAAGACATCGTGTGAACGTGGGGAATGCCAGGCCTCAACCGTGGTTCGGATTCCACGTTAAACTTTAGATCCTCCATTTCATCTCACAATCACTCTATCATTACACATTAGCGTAAGTGCGTATAACCCGAACGGGTAGTAAGACGCGGTGCTAATAATAAATAATAATAATAATAATAATAATAATAATAATAATAATAATAATATTTCCACTTGATATAATTGATAACATTTAATATAATAAGTTCTTTTTTCTTTAATTCTTTATTTATTTTTGTAGTACAGTGTATATTCCTTAAGCAATGTCAGTACTTCAGTAGCCATCCTCCAGTTTATGAAAAAGATACAAAAATCTTTGTATGGAACTGTGCGCTTCACAGTGCTAGCGACGTGGTGTTTGATTATTTTGCGCATTTGCTCATAGGATGGGGGTGGGGAGTAAGGCGGGACTGCCAGGTAGAGAGAGCACTGTTGGCTCTGGCGTGGTAGTGGAAGGAAGTTTTTTTTCACTCAGCGTGTGTTGGGCTTAAAAACCGTGTACCATATTCTTTAATGTGATAAAGTGTAGAAGAGTGTAGAGTTGGATTATTATTCTGCTTTCAGCAATTCTATTTGAATTATTTTTTTCGGTTCTTTTATTTAACAGAAAGACTAAATGCGCTTGGAATACTTTCATTGGAGAAAAATTTCCTTAATGGTCATCCAGAGATCAATGAGAAAATTATTGAACTTTTTGCGCAAATTAAAACAAGAAGAATGGATTTCATTTTTAAATTAATATATCAAGCTTGAACTGTAACAATTTAAGTTAAAGTAAGTTAAAAAAAAAGATTTTATCATGTTCATGAATACATTTTATTTTTATACATGTTTTTCTTACTTTTACACAATTTTAAAACAAAGGCTAAAAAATTTCTGGAGCATCACCTCCACTAATTTTAGCTACGAGCCGCCACTGACTTTGGTGCTGACAGAGAGCTGAAGGCTTTGAAAAATTATGTATCACTACGCCGAACCATATGTTCTGCAAAAACATGTGTTTAGCAGCTGTCACTTCTGACAGTCAAAATTTAGGTATGTACCTAAATGTTGACTGTGAGCTGTGAGCTGTCAGTCAGCACCAAAGAAGCCACGGGGCTACTGTACTTGAAAAACGCAAGGCAAGCTAGGGAGGCTCTAATGACCTGGCCCAATGTCTAGGGGGTGACAACACATTCCTTTCAGCTCGCCCATAAGTAATTGGTCAATGAGCTCACTTTTTACACCCCAGGTCATGCTGTTCATGTGAAGCAAGCTAAGCATTGTGCCAACTATTGAAAAAAGATTCAAGATCACCACAATGTTTATTTATTAAGCTAATTTTGTGTAGTTTAAGTAAAATAACATTAAAAAAATTAATTGTAAAATAAAAGTTAGTATATGTAACAAGCTTTAAGTTATACACTAATTAAATACATTGAGTTATGTTTAGGTATTCTAGTCACATATATTATCATGTATTTGGCAAACAAATTTAACCACTCTTTCAAATTTAGGCATTTCAGTACTGATAGCGTGAGAAAAAAAAGGGGGGG
>CABFVX010003254.1:54676-71005 GCA_902151425.1 Timema shepardi
TATACGCACTTACGCTAATGTGTAATGGTAGGGTGATTGTGAGATGAAATGGAGGACCTACAGTTTAACGTGGAATCCGAACCACGGTGGAGGCCTGGCATTCCTCACATTCACAAGATGTCTTGTCAGAGGTGAAGGAAGGGTTTGGTAATCAGATAAATCTTTGCCGGGACCGAGGATTGAACCCCGGCCGCCAGCATAGAAGTCTGACACCTTACCCCTAGACCGCCAGGTCACCAACGACTTATTAGTCATTGTGATTTTTTTATAATTATACATCAAAGCTATACATCAAATAATCATAAAATTCAGGAGTGTGTTTTCACCATTTCAAGATGATTTAGAAGGAAAAGGTAAAATAAAATATATTTTCATATCTTTTACTTAATCAGTGCCGCACCTGGCCATTTACTTTAAGGTGAGGCATTCAATCAAGGCTGTAGCAAGAATGACATTTTGATGGAGAGAGCGGGTTGGGGTTGCACAGCCTCCTAATCCCTGAAGGCCGAGAATATTTATGAATATTAAATGCTTTTATAAATCATTTCGAGTAGTTTTATAATAATTAAGAGATTTAAATAATGCTAATGGTATCGAAGCTATTATTTATATGTTTTTTTAAATTGTAAATTTTATGTGTAGCGGTAGACCTTTTGAATATTAGGCTTAAGTCTGAAGCCTGGTCTTAAAATGTAGCATATACATTCGACACATCTTCAATACTAAATATTTAGGTATACTTAATATTATTTAAATTTCTATTAACAATATTTGTGGTGTTGGGGAGAGGGGGGGGGGCAAATACCTTGTTTGCCCCTCTCCCCCTTGGGTGCAACACTGCTTACAGCAAAAGATATGTGTAAATATCTTAGCAATTAACCAATGACGTAGCGATAGAGTATTAATAGTCCGAGATAATCCCCTCTGTGTTAGTTAGAGTTTACGCATCTAAATAGCTTCTGGAGCATACATTCTCAAGTTGGGAGACTCGTTTGTTTCCAAGCAGCATTGTTTGAGATAAGTTAGGCTTTATAAAATAGTTTTAATTGCAACTTGAGTTGGACAAACCACCTGATTCCCTCTCCCCGAGATCTGATGAACGCTTGATCGATGTATCACTTCATTTTACTCTTATTATGATTGTTTGCTTTGAGTATTGCTAGCTGTGTGCTTTTAATTACACTAGGATAATTGAATAGGATCGGTATCTCTTATGCATTCAGAATTGTGCACGTATCACTCTTAGCTCCGACATTAATATTTACTTAAATTTCTAACCATGTAGATATAATTACAATTTGAGGACCGCCTATGTGGTCTACTGGTCATAGGTTCTGACTACGGGCATATAGACTACGGACATTGAAGATGTGTCGAATGTATATACTACATTTTAAGACCAGGCTTCAGACTTAAGCCTAATATTCAAAAGGTCTACCGTTACACACAAAATTAACAATTGAAAAAAACATACAAATAATAGCTTCGATACCATTTGTATTATTTAAATTACTTAATTACTATAAAACTACTCAAAATTATTTATAAAAGCATTTAATATTCATAAATATTCTCGGCCTTCAGGGCTTGAAATGGTGAACTCATACTCCTGACTTTTGGAATTATTTGATGTATAATTATATAAAATCACAAAGTCGTGAGTGTAAAACCAAAACTAAAAGAACACTATTAAAATTCCACGATCCTTTATACTAAAGAAAAACAAGGATTACCGTCAACCACGGAGTAGCCTCGTCAACCGCCTTACCCCACTCCCGCCACCCCTCTCTTCCCCACTCTATCAGTGCTGAAATGCCTGAATTTGAAAGAATGGCTAAAGTTGTTTTCCACATACATGATAATACATGTGACTAAAATACAGTGGCCCCACGGCTTCTTTGGTGCTGACTGACAACTCACAGTTGACTTCTGACAGTCAACATTTAGGTATATACCTACATTTTGACCGTCAGAAGTGACAGCTGCCAAACACGTGTTTTTACAGATCATATGGTTCGGAGTAGGGATACATAATTTGGTCTGGTAACTTTTCAAAGCTGTCAGTCAGCACCAAAGAAGCCATGGGGCTACTGTACCTAAACATAGATTAATGTATTTAATTAGTGTATAATTTAAAGCTTGTTACGTATACTAACTATTATTTTACAATTAATTATATATTTATTTTGTGTATTTTTACTTAAACTATACTAAATTAGCTTAATAAATAAACATTGTGATCTTTTTTCAATAGTTGGCACAATGCTTAGCTTGCTTCACAGGAACAGCATGACCTGGGTTGTGAAAACCCGAGCTCATCGGCCAATTACTTAAGGGCGAGAGGAAAGGAATGTGTTGCCATCGGGCAAGGTCATTAGAGCCTCCCTAGCTTGCCTTGCGTTATTCAAGTAGCAAGCCCTGGGTTTCCTATTGTGCAAAGTAGAACCTTTTGGAAGCAGAACTACTTACACACAGTATTCTTGGAATATGAACCAATATTAGTTTTAAAATTAATAATTCATTACATGTATATTTATCAACAATTTAAATATTAGTGTTTACACAGACAGCATTGAATAAAACAAAAAACTAGTCCATATATTTTTGGGTATGTGGGGCGGGACTAGCATACCCAGACAATACGCCACTGGCGTCCAGATTATTTGGGAAGCAGTGGGTCTGGAACGGTTAGATAGGGTGGATAAATAAGAAGCTACTCGAATAAAGTAGTAGTGGCTCCTGTATAGAAAGCCGAGATTAATGGCTGGAGTCATCATTGTGCTGACCACATGACACCCTCTATCCGCAAGAGTTGGCACTAATTCGTCTAACAATTTGGTAGCGACTTGGTAGGTATAGCCTGAATGCGGGCTGACACCATGGAGTTACTTTTATTACATTCTGAGGGGCTGCTAATCATCGTTATGGATAAATAAAAGAAGATAGAATATGGGAGTGGGGGTTCAAAATTTCCTAAGATAGCACAGGGTTAAAGGGAAATAATAAATGTTCGAGAACCACTGTTCTATATGGACACATCTTCAAATATATCCCTAGAAATAATCCCTTGACATTCTTGGACAACGGTGGTTGAGGGTCCTCGGCCCCCAAATCTCCGTTGCTGCTTATAGAGTACAGCATACCTATTAATTTTTCTGAGAATACGCCACTGGACGTAAGGGGGGATTGCAAGAGGTAATTGATGTTAGGTAATATGTTGGTTGGAAGAGGATAACAGAATATGTAAACGGTTTTGTTCACGTATACACCATTTGTATTACGAATGGACATATCTGACAGCTAGTAAAAGCTACTAAATTTACTTTTACGTATTCATACGTCAAGTTATGTTATTTGATGATGTCAAATTTTATATATATTATAAATATATATAAAATGCCACATATTGTAACAAAAACAAAATATCTCAAAGGCCCTTACTATGAACATAAGGGCGTAGAGGCTCTGTATATTGGGCGTGGCCTACATTAATATCGCCATGGTGACCGCCAATGCTAGGACCTGAGACATTATACTATCGAACAAATTAATTCCTCCGACACTCTGTTCCAGTCTTAGGTGACCGAACTCAGACTACTTTCTTTCTTTTACAACGATCTAGAAGGAAACAGGGTTAAAAGGGGTGGTTACGTACCTTCCGTCCCGGCCACAACGATCGGGCATCCTTACGGTTGGCTACTCTTGCTTGCTTCGCCAAAGTATGACTTTACTGAGGTAAATCCATTCACGGTAGGAATTGACTTCTGAAAGGTCTTTTTCTCTACCATAAATCTACTATATAGTAGGATATTGGTAGGAAAAAAGACCTTTCAGAGAGTAATTCCTACCGTGAATGGAATATAGCTATCACTTTACGTCGCTGACAAAATTTCCCGTCACAACATGAGCAATCCAGTGGTCACGCCTGTATATAATACTTTGAGGAGCACAATGGTACGCATAGAGCTCGTCTCATTGATCTGAGCTTTAGTCCTAACCTATAGACACTGCGATCCACAAACACCTCAAATATTGACCTATTTTGACAAACCCAGTTGGCTTAGGTCTATCGGGGTTACATAGCACTTTTATATCTTGTGTTTAGGGGAGCTCTCGAAAGCCATTCTTTGCATATTTAGACTCGTTGTCACCATATGACGGAAGTTGTGGGTTGAGCTGCCAAAACGAGAATATAGCTCGAAGTTATTGAATAAAGTTGACCTCTGTGGTCTCGGGGTAAAGTGCTTGCATCAGGAGTCAAGACCCGATATTTGCGGGCTCAAACCCAGCCGGGATAGATGGGTTCTTCTTGAGCGATATAAATTCTTGGCACAACTTCCGGTGTAAAGCCCTCAGACCCATGTAGATTGTGGAATGTAAAATAACCCTGGGACGATATCCGTAAAGTGCAACGCTCCATACAAATTCCTTTACAGTTTTTTTCCTTATTTCCAAATTTATGTTAGTCGAGGTTAGTAAGATGTTCTTGTAATGAAAGGATTTCTTCGCCTTACTCTAGTCTACTTATAATATAATTCTTGCTTCTGCTATCTTTGGCTATTTTATTTATTATGTAGCAGAACTCCATTACTTGGTGTAGCCTTACTTATTCTAGTTCTATCATTCAGTTATACCTTTGGCTCAACCAAAACATGAACAAGTTGCACAAAATTATCCCGGTCCCGCCTAAATCTAGGTTTGATCAATATCCTGCATCTAGCCATAATTGTTTCGGAAAAGTTCTAGTGTATGAAGACTGGATCTTTATTGACTGATGGATTAAGGAGGGTTTTAATATAATCTGTAGCAAGACAGGCGCATTTAGTTTTTTTTTTTTTAATTTCCCTTGGATAACACCTTTTATATCTTAAGTACAACTCTACTTTGATACGACCAGGCTCGCTAAGTTTTGTGTCAAAATATTAATTTATTAAATTGCGGCGCAATATTGGGGGGAGGGGGGGAGGGTTGGTTCTCGTTTAGTACTGGGATATGATAGACCTAAGCCAATTGGGAATTGGTTTGTCAAAATAGGTACCCATTTACAAAATGTAATCGAATGATTTTTTTCCTTGACAGTTGAAAAAAATATTTTTTTTAATGATACAATCAATTCAATGGTGCTATACTCTTGACTCACGCTTGTCGATCTCAAAATGGAACGTACCGTATTAGGTCAAGCGTTTATACCAATTAGATTGGGCATAAAAACTGTTAGAAACTCTGGTCAACGCATTCGTGACATTTAACCATGCCCATTGATACGTGTAAGAAAAAAGGGGTCTGTTACAGGTCAAGAATGCGGTTACTTTCTACATAAATTGTGCGCATGAGCCACCAAGCACAATAAAGCAATTTCCTACCCCACTGTACGTCATTTTGAATCCAATACAGAGGGTATTAGTTTTCAATCCATTCCTCTCCACGGGCCATTCGTTCTTATCTCTTTGAGTTTAAGCTCTGTGAAGTCTATCGTAATATTTGCAGTAGTATGGCTGGTCAAATTCTCGTACTAAAAACTGATGGTGAGAGAGAAACGAGTAAGGTAAGAGGTTGCTAAAATTATGTGAACGAAATGGAATGAAGGTGGAAAACAGTTGGTACAATAAGAAAAGAGAAATTGATAAAATTACTAGATACAGTTGAGATTTGGAGAAAAGGTACCTATGTAATATATTCTTTCTTTAAGGAAACAAAATGAAAAGGTAGAGTGTATAAACGTTAAGGTGATATCAAGTGTGTATCTAGTGCACATAGTGGGATGGGAAAGTAGGAGAAGAGTAGAAAACAAGTAAAAGATAAGATTTAGAGCCATAAAAATGAAGAGGAAATAAAACTGTATTTAAGAAAGACAAGAATCTCTATCCCCAAGGATGATATGTAAAGTGTAGAGGTGGAATGAGAAAGGTTTAAGAAAAGTTGGGTTGGAATTGCAGAGGAGGTATGTTGGCCGACAAGTGTTAAGAGTAAGTGGAAGGATACACCACGGTGAAACGACAGATTAAGGGAAGCAGTGGAGCAGTAGAGCATAGTATTCAGAAGGAGTTTTAGGAATAGGAATGAGGACAAATATAAATAGTATGTGAAGAGAAGAGTAAAGCGTGTGGTACAGGAAGCCAGGAAGACTTGGTTGCAAAAATTAACAGAGATGCTGGAAAGGGATATGGATACAAGTAAGTAGGTGCTATATAGCCAAGAAAAAAACAGGATAAAATAGAAAAGATAATAAGCTAGAATTATGAATACAGAAAGAGAAGAAGAAAAGTAACTATGGAGGGGATATTTTGAGAAGATGTTCAACCTGGAAAAGGAGGGGGATGAGAATGAAGCAAAGGAGCATGAAGTATTAGCAGAAGAGGAGGGAGCAGGTCCAACATGGAAACCAGTGGAGGGTGAATTAAAGAATTTGAAACGGGGAAAAGCACCAGGTTTAGACAAACTAATTGTGAAATCAATAAGTGATGCAGAAGAAATGGGAATAAAATGGTTATACGGGGTGCTGAGAGTGATATGGAAGGAGAACAGGGCATTGGAAGAAGGGGAAAATAGTACCAATTTTTAAGAAAGGATATAGAAAGAGGTGAATAAGGCTTACGTGCTACTGTATGCCTACACAAATATATGAGAAGATATTGGAAAGGAGAATAAAAAATTTAATGGAAGGAAGGAAGGTGGCCCTGAAGTGTAAGGAAGTGCTGTATAAAACGTACCTTATACCCATAGTCATATGTGCAGCAGAAACATAGACAGTGAATGTAAGAGATACAATGAAAGTTGAGGCCACGGGAATGAAGTTTGTGAGGAGCATGTTAGCATGTTACGAGGGGAAACAGGATTAGGAATAAAGCTATTCAGGTAAGAGTGTGGGCTGCACAGGGAGTACACGAGATAGTAGAGGAAGCCATACTGAGATGGTATGGCCATGAAATGAGGATGGAAGAGGAAAGAATACCAAAGAGAATGATGGAGACTAAGTTTGTAGGAGAAATTCCTCAAGTGAGATCAAGAAAGAGATGGAAACAGAAAGTGTGAAATTGTGAGAGGAAAGGAATGGAAGCAATTAAAGGAGGCAACAGCAATATGGAGGAATTTTACTAAAGTGACCAAGCACAGGCTGTAAACAGTTAATTATGATTATTACTATAAATTAGTATAATTTTAGCTCTCAAACATTAAGTTACCTTTTTTTATGGAAAGTTTGGACTCTTGGAACCACATCCAATGTTCAAAGGTTCTCTTATCTGAGTTAGTAAACATGGGTTCAAATGAAAAGATAAGATATTTAATCAACAGTTTTAATAAAAATCGCTTTAGTTATCAATTTTTAAATACATTAATCAATATATAATCTAAAGGTTAACCTTTGACAATCTAGGGTGAGTATTATGTCATTTATAAACTATATATCTAATTCACCTTAAAAATGAACCTCATTCTACAAATATTTTTCACAATCATCACAAGAGCTGATTTTTTGTTTTAAAATTTAACTCTTTATGTTTTATATGTACAAATATTGAAAAGTTTTTGTTTTTTTTCTCCAAAGGATTAACCAATCAATATGGGTTTGTGGAGGATAGTTTTATTCGTCAGTATAGGCCTCACCGCTATTGGAATTGGCAGGCTATACAACAAACTGACTTCTGTGCCTCCCCTTCCTAATATAGAGTCCACCTGGTGGGGCCCGGGGCAACCTCATAATGTCGACAAGTCCATACGACCTTTCCGTATCAATACATCCCAAGAGGTAATACTAAAATACTAATAAATAATTCATGGTATTGTGATATAATGTGATAGTCTCATTTATGTTTATCCTGGTGGTGGCAACCCCCCTCCAATAGAACAGACTAATTCATTCATATATTTTGAATAAAGCTGAGCTAGATCATCATGCTTAACTTGGAACTTAGTAATCTTTTAATGACTTTGACGTTCCAAATCATTTACTAAAAAGCTTGGCATTGCAAAGGACACAAGATTATCTTTCTATCTAGTGTCCGCATATGTGAAAAAGTAAAACATTTAAACCAAAATCTTATATAGAATTTCCCTTTGGATAAAAAAAAAAGTTCCTGAAAATTTGTTTTCTTCGATTTGAAATTCCTTTAAAATGGACCTCGGGCGGCTGTAACTTTCACCCCTCACCTCCTATTGTTACATCTCTACTGATCAAGTAGGTTTCATGATAAACATCTCACTGGCTTGAATAATGGTGGGATATGGTAAATAAAAGTAAATGCTACTCAAATAAGAAGATTAAGAAAAGAAAACCCAGATTGAGAAAAGAAACAAAAATAAAGAGATTTATTTAGAGATTAGATTTATTTTTCCTTGTGTTAATTAATTTATTTTTGCGCTTGTACTATCCATATCCTTTCTCCTTTCATGAAATTCAAGTTTTGTTGGTTTTTCCAGCTCTTTTAATAAGAGAGCTTTCTTTGACTGATTTACTTATTAGCTTATTTTTTTAAATTTATTTATGTATGTTTAAAAAATTACATGTTTTAAATTATATCTCTTAAAAGGAATTAGTAAAAATTATATTATCTAAATATTTGTTTGTAATATTATATTAGAAACATTTTAAATTAACAATTAGTACATAATAATTATATTAAGAACAAAATCTATTTCATTTGGTAGGTGTTGGATGATCTAAATACACGACTGCAACACGTGAAGCTCACTCCACCTCTAGAAGGTATCGGGTTCCAATACGGTTTCAACACAGACTACCTCAAGAAGGTTGTAGACTTCTGGAGAACCAAGTACAACTGGAGGGAGAGGGAAGCCTACCTCAACAGTTTCCCCCAGTTTAAGACTCAAGTGGACGGGCTGGACCTACATTTCCTTCACGTCAAGCCCAAACAAGTCCCACCATCAACCCGTGTGCTACCTCTACTATTGCTCCACGGTTGGCCAGGCTCTGTACGAGAGTTCTACGAGATAATCCCACTCCTCACAACCCCTCGTGAAGGGGTGAACTTTGTGTTTGAGGTGGTGGTTCCTTCCTTGCCGGGCTATGGTTTCTCGGAGGGAGCGTCCAAGCCAGGTCTTGGAGCAGCTCAAATGGCTGTTGTCTTCAAGGACCTCATGGCCAGACTCGGCTTTGACAAGTTCTACCTCCAGGGTGGAGATTGGGGTGGAATTATAGGAGCAAATATGGCCACTTTATTCCAAGAAAAGTATATATATATATATATTTATTAAATTAATTAATTAATATATGTCATAAAGTTAATCAGTCATAAATTAGAAACCATTTATCTCAAAATAAAATAAACTAACATTGTAAAAACTATTTTTTTTAGGGTTTTAGGTTTCCATAGCAATTTTTGCACCACCAGTCCTCCACTTTACTACATAAAACTACTTCTGGGAAGTTTCTGGCCAACGCTGATTGTAGATGAGAAACACGTAGACAAAACGTATCCTTTGTCAACACACTTTTCCTTCCTTGTCGAAGAAAGTGGGTACTTTCACATCCAAGCAACTAAACCAGATACTGTTGGCAAGTAAAATACTCTACATACACTCATAAACTATTGATATAATTGTTACAGAACACTATACCTGTAGTTCATTATAACGAAGGAAATATATCTAGATGTGATTAAGTCCTCACTAAAACAAATGTAATAGCTTTGACTATTTGATTCTTAAATATGCGATTCCTTACAATTATTATAACTGTACAAGTGGCAGCAACAAGCTAACTATCGAGTCGACAGTGGCTATGTTATCTGATAGCTTGTGATCTTAATTAAAGCACACATTTGTAGCTGACAATTTCCGCATGTCCATCATACTCTCTTTCTTAAAATATGAATGAAGAATGACCGTGGGCGCGGGACGATTCCTGGATAGCTCAGTGGTTAGAGCATTGGCGTACTAGGCCAAAGGTCCCAAGTTTGATTCCCGTGTCCAGGTGTCATTTTTAAATTTTCAGAATATATTTAAATCAATTTTACATTTGAGATAATTATGTATATGATAATTGATAAGGGATTGAAGGAAATATGATGTTCTTGTTTCCCGAAAATAATATTCATTGAGTAGCAGCTGCTTTGACTAAATAGATGTGCACTTTATACACAAGAGCCATAAGGTGTACAATATTCCAATTCAATAAAATGTTCAGATGTCAAGACAAAGCAAAGGGGTTTAAAGAGTTACAGGCTAATCAGACACAACACATTTAGGTCACAGCTTAGAAAATGGCTCGTAACCTTGAAATGTAATGTATTCCTTTTCTAACACTTTTCTACTTTTGTAACAGTTTATATAGACATTCATAGATAAATGTGTTTTTAAATATGCATAGTAATTTAAATTGCTTCATTAACATGAATTATTTTCAGGTGTTGCATTGACAGACTCCCCAGTTGGTTTGGCGGCTTACATCTTAGAGAAGTTTTCCTTGGGTACAAATGCCGAGTTTCGTTCCAAATCAGATGGAGGGTTGACTCACAAATTCCAGCTGGCGGATTTATTGGATAATGTGATGATATATTGGGTCACTGGATCTATAACTACATCTGTACGCCTGTATAGTGAGGGCTTCAGCAAGGCGGAGAGAGAACTTGGAATTTTGAGGTAAAACAATCGCTTCAAATCTTCATTTCACAGGTTTATTATTACTATTAGCACCATATCTTACTATCCGTTCAGGTTATACGCACTTATGCTAATGTGTAATGGTATAGTGATTGCGAGATGAAATGGAGGACCTACAGTTTAACGTGAGATCTGAACCACGGCGGAGGCCTGGTATTCCCCACATTCACAAGTTGTGATTAATACAAGTCTTATCAGAGGTAAAGGAAGGGTTTGGCAATCAGATAAATCTGTACCGGGACTGAGGATTAAAGCCCAAACCCTCAGCACAGAGGTCTAGCACCTTACCTATAGACCGCCAGGTCACCCTTCACAGGTTTAGATGGACACTTAAAGCAGTTAAATGATAAACCCAAACAAACATACTAATTTAAAAATATCTGTGACTTTAAAATTTGCAATTTTTTTAAGTGCAGATAAAAGTATCCATCCATTTTTCAGAAAATTCACAATAAATCAAAGTATATTTACTTATCAGGTTTATACTTTATATTTGATCTAAATTGTTCCTGTTTACCACTAGGACAATACGCACCCGAGTACATTATTGACACTTTGTTCTTTAAATTTAAGAATGACACCTAGACACATGAATCAAACCCTGGAACTAAGAGGGTGATTTTAACTTAATTGTTTCCCACTCTACCTCGACCCAAATACGAGTATGTTTCGTATAAAATGGTACTTTGATTATTTCTACTCCATTAGCATAGTATCAGCCATTCAAGTACTAAGACATACTGGATTTAAAAAATGGCTTTGACAATACATAATAGATTGTTTTATTAAGTTATTGTATTTTGTTTGTCCCGTAGCATCCCTACTAAAGTTCCAACTGCATGTGTGTGGTTCCCTCACGAGATTCGCTACTACCCAGAGTATTTCCTGAGGGAGAAGTACCATAATCTCTTGCAGAATTCTCACATGAAACAAGGAGGACACTTTGCAGCAATGGAAGAACCAAAACTCTTAGCAGAAGACATTTTCTCGGCGATAAAACTTATGCTAGATCAGAAAAATACTTGAAATAGAGATTTGTATTAAAAGTGTTTTCAAGATTAATCAAAGAGATAAAATTATAACAAAATAAACTGAATGTAATCACTAATTAATCAAAAATAAATTATTGGCAATTGGTGAGCACCCAACAAATTTTAATAATTTGCCATCAAATTTGAAATTTTGTCTAGTTTGTAGTTGTTTGATTTTAAGTTGCTGGGTGGCAATCTACATATTGTTTGTTACAAATTGAGGATGCCAGCAATACGATTTGTGTTATTTAACTAAATGTTATTGGTCACACGACTTCAGCTAAATTCACTTTTAAGGAAGATACAATAAAATCCACTAACTAACTGTCTGGGACACATGTAAATACTAATGTTATGTATGTAAGAAGGAAAAGTAAAGATGTGTGGTAACAAATAAAATGAACAAACACAATATGGGTTTTACAAATAAAAGAAAAACATAGTTCACAATTTACATTGCTGCCATTGGACAAAGAAATAATGACAAGATGGTGAAGAAAATAAGTTGCTTCCGCTTGTTAAATCCAAAATACATATTTAAGGGATGAATACTGAATGAACTAAAAAAAATTAGCATATTTTGATTGCATCCCTGTTTCTCTGGCCTTAAAATGTTTAACTTTTCCTTTTATGTATTTATGGTTTGCTATCCTTGATTGTGATTAATAAATGACTTCTTAATTCTTCTTGTCCTTTATGATATTCTTTTTACATGTTCCCATCTAAGTATCCTATTATTCTTTACAATTTTTATTTTTCTCCCTTTTGTGTGATTTTCTCTTTTAGGAAGTTGTGTTACACGTTTCACTCTCCCCCCTGATGAGTTCCGATAGAATGAAATTTAGGGCGGGGTATTGGTCGGTAACGATCAATTTTCATCAAGAAGTAGCCATATTGTTTTTGTCCCTTTTATATTTCTATACACCTTTCATGTACCTTCTTCCAAATATTATGATACATTTAATTCTTTCTTTTTATGCTATAAATAATGTTTATATTTAATAATAATTAATGCCTTCTAAACATTACCCTATCAATAACTATTAGGGCTAACAGTGAATAGTATAACTGACCTTTCACACTAAAGCTCTAAACCCAGGTTCATTCTACCAGAATTCATCAAGAGGGCATACTATTAGCGATTCTATAACACAAATTTTATTATTCTGAACACTACCAAATAGTAAATAATTTATTATTTATTTGGGCATATTTTACCTTCATATGGAAAAACAATAACTTCACCTGTTGTTTTGTAGAGGTTTAAAATGTGGTCTCTTACCTTATTTGACAAAAACAAATTTAAAGATTTCAAAAACAAGATACTTAAGAAAATATTAAACAAACTATCACTAACATAAAAGTTTTCTTCTGTTACAATTTGTGATTCTGAATGCTGAATGTTTTTATTTTACCTTTAGGTAATATATTGTAAATTTTATTTTCACCTAAATTGCCAACTAACAAAAAAAAAAAATGAAAATGTTAGAAATTGTCTTCATTTTAACAACACGGTGAACCTAGAAATAAACATAATTAATGATTTATAAACTACTCTAATTTATTATTCTTGAAAATATATTTTTTTAGAGTTAAGAAAAAATAGCCAACAACTTATTCTTAGTATCTTTCAATATAATTAAATACAGTATAAAAATGATAGATTGACACTGTTGCTAAAGTTAATTCCCACTTTCCTTCATTCTTAGTAGCTTGAAAGTAGTTGGAATATTTATTTTTCGCAACTAGCTATAGTGGTGGAACTGATTTACCTTGATTTCCTTGGGAATGAACATTTGGATAACCTTTTAGAAAATATAAACTTTTTTAGAGGTCAAGATTGATAACATTTAACTATATATTATAAGCATTTTTTAAAGTATTGATAAAAGTGGCAGCTGCAGATTAAATGACTTGCCATATGAATATGTGAAAGAATAGCTAGTAACTTTTTTAACTTAAAAAAAATGTTAATTCATGAGAAAATTGAAGTATATCGTAGCTTAAAAATGCAGCATCCTCAGTCCTGCACAACAGCAATAATGCAAAATAAAATGTTCTTAAATCATTCCAAAATTTAATAATATTTGTAGTTTTGATCTAATTATTACATGTGTTTATAAAGGCACTTCAAAACATCAATGAAAAACCCAACACAATATTTTATTCTTAAATCTATGTTTATATTGTGCTTTAACTATAAATGTGAAAATAATGAATATAATGCAAACATTTTCTTAAGCTTCAGCTTAATTTGTGAATATAGTTAGTCGCAAAAAATAAAACATCTATTTGTGCAACTATATCTACTTATAAAGACTATATTTATACATTAAGTTATTAAAATACTAAAAATGTTAACGTAAATGTTACATCCAAAAGTATGGCGCCATTATAATAAATTTATCCAAGTTTGTCAAGTTATAATTTTGCATTCCATCAATTGGAATGAGAATGAATTGAGAACAATTTACTGTATTGTTATTAGTGTGTCCATTCTAAATACAAAATTAGTTATGTGCGCTAATGAATAATGTTAGCATGGTGATAGCAGTTTGCTATTAGACATTTGTATCAAATGTATTAAATTTATACTGCAAACTCCAACAATTACCATTTTTCGGAACACTTTAGAGTGGTGGTTTTGAAACTATTTTTAAATTGTACCCCTTGGTCATTACTCATTACTAAAAATTATTAAAAGTCTAATGTACCCCCAAAATACAATTTTTCTAAATGACAGGTCAAATGACAAATGTTAGGTAATTAATCAATTGGATTGAGAATGAATTGAGAACAATTGGTTGTATTGTTATTAGTGTGTTCATTTTAAATAAGAAATTAGTTATGTGTGCTAATGAATAAAGTTAGCCTGGTGATAGCACTTTGCTATTGGACATTTGTGGAAAAGGAAATAACACTGAAAAGTAATGGTGTCCGAAGCTTCAACTTGACTTCGAGGCAGATGTCAGCTCTGACTTCACTACAAAAATATTTCATCTTCGACAATTATAAAGCTTTTCCGATAAAAATAATGAGAGCAAAAGTACTCACTCGATCTATTATCAATTAATCCCATTTTGAGATGTTGTATACATTACAAATTAATATTAATATATAAAAAAAAATTAGTATATATATATATATTAAAAATAGATACTCAATCCAAAACAAAGTAATAACACAGGCACGAAAACAATTAAATAATTTAACCATTATCACTAGGGAAGGACTGTTTTTTATTTTAGGACTGGAATGGGATGGGAAATTAGTCAAACTATCGAGATTCGGGACGGGAAGATCAAATATGCACTAAAAGGAACTCGTTTAGATTATGTTGATGCTGTGAAGGAAAAAGCGATGAAGCTCATGAACAGCCTCTAAGAAAAGGACTTGAAACATTGCTTCCAACAGTGGAAGATTCGTATGGTGAGGTATAAGAATCAGGGAGGGGACTACATTGAAGGTGATAACATGTACATTGAGTAATTTTGTAAATACAATTTTTTAGAGCATCAGTCCAGTTATTTAATAGCAAAACTTCGTATAAAAGAATAATAGGAAGACGATAGGAGGCAACCATTACCCCTTTGTCCAGTGGCTGAAGTGCAACTTGTGTAGAGACCCGTAAAATAAGTGAGTTTTGTTTGTGAGTCAAACCATAAAAAAAACATCGTTTAATTTAGACTATACTTAAAATTTAAGATTTGCTTTGAATTTTAGTTCACATTTGAGAAACTCTACTCTTCCAATGGTTACCGGATAATCATGGCAGAGATGTCACTTCTAGCTAACAGAATTTGTCTGACCGCTGCTGCCTTTTCTACGTCTATGTCGTTTACTAGTACCATCTTGGTTCTTTACTATGTTGATAGATGCGGGGCTTTCTAGCAACTCATTACTAGTCCTTGATGAAGACACTGATAAGACTTGATCCATTTTTTCAATAATACTTGATAGACGCACATCACTAGACCCCTGGTCAATGCTTTTCACTGGAGAGTCATTCACACAAGTGCTTGCCATAAAAGAATGAGTAGTTGGAGAAAAACTAGACATACCGGTACTTCCTTCATATGGCAAGGTAGAGTTTTCCAATAAAGTATGTGGCGTGGAACTTTGTCTGAAATCAATAGTGTTTCTAAATTTATTAGGACTACTTATTGTTTTCTTGAGTGCAGATTCCTTATTTTGATCAAACTTTAATCTTAAGGACAATCTATTGATATTATTGTGAGTATTATTATAATCAACGTGCTGTAAAGTTTCAATTCCATCGTCAACTTGTCGAACCAACATTTCTAGGCCCACATCTTTACCAGTAGATGATTTTTTATAGTCGCAAACAATAACACGAGAGGCAACACCATAGAGAGAGAATGCAACCATATGTTCATGAGGGTGGTAATCCACGCCTGTAGCTCCTGATTGAAAACCTAAGCCAGCATAGAGAGCCACCTGGTCCCCTGTGTCTGCATTCCACACACTGACTGTTCCATCTTCGCTTGCAGCAAACACCAGACCGCCACACGGTGAGATACAGGCTAGCGTTTGTATTCTGAAATATGTGATAAATTACAGGTGGAAACAATTTTATTTTACTAAACATTCACATTAAAATACTATTTTGGTCAAAATAGAACATATTTTATTGTTTGGATAAATGTCACAAACACAG
>CABFVX010003254.1:74114-88770 GCA_902151425.1 Timema shepardi
GGGGGGGGGGGGGGGGGTTGTAGTCAGCTTGTAACAATATAGAATAAAAATTCTAAAATAATAAATATAAATGGCTGACATTATGTGTTCAAATCGGTCACATTAAGTTCAACAAATTATTACATACCATATTTATGACTATTATCTTTGAAAAAATAAATTTTGTACTGTGTCTTACTACTCCTTCGAACTATCCGTATATTTAACCTAATGGCTTAGGAATGACCGAATGAATAAAGTAGAAATTAGAAGAAATAAAGTTATTTTTTCAAGAAGGGCGAGAAGAAAACTTTATGAAAAACTAAACTCCGTACACCAGATCTGAATTTGAGCCACAATCTTGTCATTGACTGAAAAATCTGTTCCAAGAGTAATATCTTAGGTCAGCAGTCAAAAGATTGAGCAAACCAAAGATTGTGTTCGTAAAAACAGACTAATAAATAATTACTATTTATGATCAACACAAAGTTAAAATATTTTGATTGATATTTTTCTAAGCGGGTCTGCCTTTTTTTTTAAACTCGGACAACCTGCAATATCAAAAAGGTTGCTGACCCTCGCCTCACACTATCGGACCATCGAAGCGGGTTAGAATAGATATTAAATACGAGGATTTGAAAACTAAATGTAAATACCCCAATCCACAAACTTTGTTACCTGAGATGGACGGCGGTTCTTGGCTTCCATATCCCACACACACGCAGTGCAGTCAGCTGAAGCAGATAGCAACAAGGAATCATCCTTTGACCAGTGAAGATCGTACACCAAGCCTTGATGATATGTCAGACATTTGTGTTCCTTGCCTTCAGGGATCTAAAAAAAATAACAATGAATTGTTTTGTTAAAACTGTTATTGGTATTAGTTATATTTATAGGTGTGCGGATATACTTTTTTTTTCAAGTCGAGTTTGAATTGAGTTTGAATGAAACCATCGAGTTTATTTAGAGTTCAAGTAATACAGAGAAATGTTTGTAGTAGAAATATTTCAAGTTGGGCTTTCATAATAGTTCTATGCATAAATAATACTATTTTTAATGTAATTTTTTATCAAAAAAAGTTATGATCACAAAAATTTGGATTTTTAAATAAATTTGATATAGTGGTTCCAATAGTTTGTTTTTTTAATCTGACACAAGAAGATATTGAGGGACTGTATTTGCTATAAACTAGTATCTTAAAATTGAACAAAATTAATTAAACTCTGAAATTTTAAGCTAAAATACAAAATTCAAAGTACTCAACATTTTTTGAGTTTTGTACAAATCTTCAGGTCGAGCTCAAACCACAACTAAAACTTGACTCAAACTCAAATTTTTAGTACTTGTATAGTGCTATTTATATTTAGTTTAAGGTTCTGAAACAATGCATTATTTGACTAAACTTGCAATTAATAGAGTTTTATTTGGTTTTTTGCTTGATTAACACTGTGTATATTAATCTGGACTCTTAAAAGCAGTTTTTTCCCTAGACACATCCAGTATTTAAATAAATATAAAAAGGTATTATTAGTTTACAATCAAGTTACTTTATCAATGAGTTTGAATACTGTATTTTTTAATGTCAAGTTAATTATTTATTCAAATCATCAGGAATGTGACTTGTTTTGAGCTGCACTGGTGGTTGTATGGTCTAAGGTGTCACTCTTGTAATCGATTGGATTGATGGTGACCTGGTCAGTGTTCAAATCCCAACTGAGGTGGGTTGTGACCTAAATGGTCTCCCAACTTCTTTGCACACAAAAATATGTGTATAATTTATCTAATTTCTACCTTCCCCATCATTGGAAAAATGGTGTGATTAAATGTGGATATACAGGACAGTTAGTAACTCTACGGATAAAAAAAAGAAATTAAACTATTTTGGCTAAGTAATAATTATCTATTGAATAATCTGAGAGGGTATTTTTTTATTACCGCATCTTACTAGGTTTGTTTAGATTATACATGTATATGATAATCACTCAAATGGGGTAAGGAAGAAGAAGGAAGCATTTTAGAGGTAGTCTACCCACATTTGCGTGGAAATAAATCGGGAAACCATTTAGGAAAAAAACACTCTCAGTAGACCTGGCCAGGATTCACACCCTGATCTCCTTGTCAACAAAAGGCCAGTCCGACCCAAGAGTGACACCTTAGACCATTCAGCCACTGAGGTTTGTCTGACCGTGTAGATGATGATGTTGACTACTTGCTGGGTCGCCATGGCACAAGAAAGAAGACGACCCGAGTGGTTGAACTTGATAGAGAAACAGCCCTTGGATGTCGTGGGTAGGGCAAGCCGTCGGTTGTTTGGCACCTTGCATGACTGAGACGGGAGTCTGGACCAACTAGGGTCAGGGGTGTTTGACAGTGCAGCCAACTATACAGATAAAGAAAATACTATCAGTGTAAACATCCTAGCATGCTGATCATACTTCAGACATTGAAATCGTTGTTGCAAGACAGGACTGAATCAAAACATAATGTCGATCTTTAAATTTAAAAATTAAATATTTACTCATTTAATATTTAACATGAACACAAAACCAAACCACGATTAATTAATTTTATCATGTGTCATGAGGCAACAAAGTTAATTTCATAATGATAAATTGTTATTGGTCTTTAATGGTCAGATACCTTTAGATCAATAAGATTAAGCTCAGTGACTTAGCTGAGTCACTTTAAAGTCAGCAAATGTATGTTAGGACTTACTAAAATGTTATAAGCAGACCAATACCGTTTGTGTGGATATATGGGTGCATGTTTAAATAGTTCTATATTTACACTGAATCTTACTACCTGTTTGGGTTATACACTTATGTATTAATTACACTAATCATTTTAGAGATTGTGAAGGATATGTTTATAGGAAGTGTGCCTGCCTTCACGAGAGGAAGAATTAAAAAGTATTTTGGAAAAACTATCCTCAGTACACCCGACCGAGATTCTAACCTCGATCTCCGTTTCATCAACAGTCTAGTTTACTGCGACAGTGACGTCTTAGTACATGCGGCCACCGAAGCGAGCTGAAAGGATTTTAAAAATTACTAGAATAAGTGAGGTTTTATAATTTATTGAGTTATTTAACGCATATAATCTCTCATTTAATAATTTTAGTTAATACATATCTTGAACATTTACAAGAAGTTACATATTTGTACTGCTAATTACATAATAAAAACTTGGTCATTACTCTGTTAAGATTCTGGAATGCTCTACATTACAGTAGGATCTAGATTATCCAGGGCGATAGAGAAATAAAAGGCCCTAATAAAAAAAATGATAGTCTCAACCGAAAAAATTTGTTTGGAAAGGATTTAAAAAAATAAAAATGATGAAAAAAGTTGGAGTGTTCCCCTGTTACGAGATATAAAAACACAAACTGACACTATGCAGAGTGAAAAATCATTTAGAAAAAAAATACACTCAGTAAATTCGACTTGGATTCAAATCCCAATCTCCCAGTCAACGGCAGTCTAGTCAGTTGCGAGAATGACACCTTAGAGCATGCGGCCACCAAAGCAGGTAGTATTCCAGTTAAACAGCTGTGAGATGAGCTCTTTAACACTCGTGAAGAGTGATACCAAAATGCACACATCCATGAGACGTACATTGCAGTTGGATGAGGCCTGTGAGTGATCTTCCCGCTCCATGTCAATGTTACATGAGCTGTGCTCTCCCTGGAGTGCGCTGCGGGACCGCAAGGCTGGGTGCAAATGTTCTGGAGGTAGGATACCCTTCACAGTCACATAGAGTGTGCCAGGGTAGCGGTCCCACCTTCCTCTACTCCACCACACATATGGCTGCATACATTACACAAAACATAACTCGCTGATTTCAAGAAGTAATAAAAGTAATCACCCTTGCCTTTAGAAGATATTTCTACCCAGAACACTTAAGGAAGAAATTTGTTATATTTGGAAGAAGGTAGAGGAAAGGTGGATATAAACACATAAAAGGGAACAAACATAATATGGCTTTTACAATGAAAAGAAGAACACAGTTCACACTTTACATTGCTGCCAATAGACAAAGAGGTAATGGCTGCCTCTGGAAGAAAATAGGTTGTTCCCGCCCAATCGCCTGGAACTCGCAACATAACTTCTTAAATGAGGAAACCCCCCCAAAAAAATGGAAAAAAGGAAATTGGTAAAAAAAAAAGGTCACTTATTAAGGAACAAGTAAAAGGAATAACTTAAAAGGACAAACACAATAAAAGTAAAAGCCATATCGTTTTTGTTACCTTTCATGTGTTTCTATCCACCTTTCTTGTAGCCTATCTTCTTCCAAAATAACAAAATACCTCAAAAAGCAAAATGAGGTTTTCCTTAGAGAAATATATTACATAAAGGAAAAAATTTGTATTCGACACTGAATTAAAATACAGAAAATTAATCATTTTTGTTATTAAAAAAATGTTATAAGCTATCTTACAATATTTAATTATATTTTCATTCGATTCCATTCTATTTTACTTGCTACCAAAAATGTAAAATTATATTGGTGCTGGTACACTTATTTTTTAACGTATATCTATTGTCTGTACTGTGTAATTCGTCAAAAACAACTGCTGTGGAAGTAGTGTTATTATGTAACCTACTTTCTTTAATCAGCGTAAAAAAATGTGTTGTCTTTATTTTGTAAAACCATATATTACCATTTAAATTAACATGCCAAGGAATAAAATTATTTAGAAGCAGTACCTTTATGCTTGCAACATAGCCAAGTGATTAATTTTAATTCAATTTAATCAGTCAAAAAATGATACCTGTGTTGATTTTCAAGTAATTAATCAAATACCCATGCATTTGACCAACCTATACTTACATCACAACTGTCACAAGATGCTATTTTGGAGTTCTGAGGCTTGTAGAGCTGGAGTCGTACTTTATGTTCTGTGTTTAGAACACCATTCTTCCCAACAGGTTTTAAGAAAGCCCAAGCAATCTTATGCCACCCTCCTTCAGAACCTAAAATACCAGCCATATCACATTACCACTATGCCACCCTCATTCAGAACCTAAAATACCAGCCATATCACAATACCACTAACTAGCACTCCTGAGTCATGAATCAAATTGGTGGCCCTCAAAGGAAGGTGTGAAATAATATGTTGAACGTTTTTGGAACTCAAAACATTTTACTTATTACCCCCTTTGCATAAAAAAAAATTGTGGTTTCATGGTCTAGGGTGACAAGCTCGTGTCGTATTGCTGGTAACAACAAGATTTATTTTCGGTAATGGGGATAGTTTACTGCAGGTGATTTATCATGTTGGTTTTCCCATCCTCTCCCCAGGTGAATGTGAGTGCCCTTCTTGTAAGTTGTCCTCATCATTTATAAAACCAAACCTAAATAAACTTTGATTTTAAACGTACCAGTAGTAATGAAAAAAGAAGAAAACATTTCTTATAATAAAAATAGACAAATGTTGGTACAAACCTTTAGTAAAATCTTACGAGAGATTACAAAGTAATCCGTACCTTAATACCCGTCCGGGTTATAGCCAAAGTATGTACTAATTATGCTAATGTGTTAGGAATAAGAAAGGTTGAATTTGGAGGAAGTGTACCCACATTTAGGAAAAAGCACCCTCAGTACACCCTACTGATATTTGAGCCCTGATCTCCCCATAGTTGGAAGTTTAGTCTATTGTGAGAGTGATGCCTTACACCATGCGCCCACCGAATCAGCTCATTACAATATTAATAATTTTGCTATAACAAACTGAAGTGTCTTATTTAACTGCAGTATCTATTATCTACAACTTATGATGAGTTTATTAATAATTACAATTTATAAAACAATCTATTCAGAACTATGGGATGCTAGACTAGCTATTTGATTTGTCTTTATGAATGGACATTTGGAGCACCTTCTAAAAAAACCTTTTTTTTTGCAGTCAACCATGAAAACATTTTACCATATGATTTGTTTTTGTTGTTTTAATAGCAAAACCTTTTTTTGGTCAAAATAAATCAAACATTTTTATAGTAAAACATAGAGTTTAGTTTTCTACACATTTTATCAATAGTTGTTGAATATCTGTAATGATCATTACACGAGAGTTTTTTTAAATGTATAAAAAGCTGACATTAAATTTGAGGATGACAGTTATTCAAGAACTGTTGAGGTTCCCATGGGAAGAAAATTAAATTCTTGTGTCTCTAATGAAGGAATATTTTTTTTATTTTGGCCAAAAAAGTGTTGGTTTTAAAATTTGCAAAAATTCTGCCCTTTTCTTGTGATCCCTTTACTTAACAACTTGATCTTATATACTGTCTAGACAGGTATCTTTAGAAACTAATCAAGGAAGATGAGAGAAGCCAAATGAGCGCATAAAAAAACTTTAAATTTTAAAAGGTTTGTTCCTGTAAACTATCCACCACAATCAATTGGCTAGTGTATGTCGAAATTTAAATTATATCCTAACATGTTAGCATACAAAACCAAGATAATTATAAAGGTGGTCATGTCACACCACTAAAAAACAAACCTAGCTTCTTGTACTGAGAGCTAGCCACTGAGAAGTTGACAAAATCCAATATTTCAAACAGGATAACCACTGGAGGATCTGTTTTGTAGAGATACTCAATGTCTTCATTGAACACCAACAACTCTTCCCAAAATGGTATTATACATCTGAAATTTAGCAGTAGTCCAGTTATTCATTTTAAGTTATTCATATTAAAGATAAAACAAATAATGTTTTGTTTTCACAAGCTCAGAAGAAAACTATACATCTCCCTACCACAAATATCTGTTACATGAATTTTAAAATTCATCAAAATGTATTAACAATATATACATGGCATCAAAGGTAAAATAACTAAATTTTGTTTTCCAATAATTGTATATGAATCTAGCATATGTTTTTAATTACTTTGTTAACAATTGACACGAGCACTATTGTAAAGCCGGATTTGTATGATGCGTCAAGTGCCTTCCAATGCTGGATGCTTGATGGTTGGACACATCATGTGGAGGATAGACAGTTGGCATATGTTGAGTATTATGCTTCCAATGTTGGCATGTGGTAATGTTCGAGCTGTTGTTGGTATTTTTGACTCGTGTCAAAGGGAGGGTCCAATGTTGTAACATTAGCCCCATCACATTCATAATGATGCACCAGCTGATGCCCCGCCAATATGCCGCAGTGAAATGCGCAAGCTGTACGCATTTTGTATGTCAGTGTCTTTGCAGTGTTCTTTGTGTTTGAGGTGTATTTCAAAGATGGAATGGAAAAATGAGGAGATTCTTGAATTCATTAGTTTGTATGCAAAATTGTCCAATTTGTGGGATCCTAAGCATTTGGATCATAAGAACCTGTTGAACAATGTGTGTTAACCTTAGCAAATTAACACAAGATAGCACAACAAGGGCTATTGCAACACCCAAAGTAGGAAGGAACCTATCGTTCTCCATGATGAAATCCACAAAACTGGCCATCATGTGGGAGACACATCGTGCAACGTTGGACAAACTATCTAGAAGGGACAGTTGGCAAAAGTCTCCAAGCTGCTCATTCATCACCTACTGTTGGGCTCCAGCATTGAAAGGCAAGTTGATGAATCATGTAGAGCTGGCTTAAGTTAAGCACCTTTATAAAAGTATAGATAAGTAGGTATAACACTCTTTAAATCTATCTTTCTTTCAGTCATACTATTTTTTATTTATTTTTGTATGGTATACTCTAAAACACTCACCCACAAACTTCATAGGGAGACAGAAATGATTTTTGTTTTTTTCCAAAAATATAATCTAGTTTACCAAAGTGGTTTTATAATTATTTCTTCTTAATCATTAATGGAGGGCCGTACAGTAGTAAATGTGGATTTAACAATGAAATGTAAGCTCAAATTAAAAGAAGAATAAGACAGTTAACTTACCGTCTCTCTCTGAAGTCAAATATTTCTGTCATTAGAGGTAAAATATGTTCAACCTTATTTTCATAAAAGAAAGACACAGGACGGTTCTTATCACTTTTTTTCAAGTATTCTCCAGTAGAAACATCAATCAAATGAACTTTCACCAGAGGATGACGAACTAAAACATCTGGTTGCAAACAATCACTTCGATGTACAGTTATTCCAATAATTTTTTCATAACTATACTTTGACAAATCTTTTGATGTCACAGATGCAGTAGACATTTCTGTTTCAATCTTGCTTCTCTCATGTTTTCCTTTTGGTGGTTTTAATTCATGCAGTGTTTCTTGAGACGGTTGAATTTTGGTGAGAGATGAGTTTAACTCTCTCATTTCAAGTTCATTCTCAATTTGGTCTTCAAAATTGCTATTAGTTTTGCCCTTTTTTCTTTTAATTTTTTTCTTCCCATTATTTGTTTCAGCAGTAGATGATGACTCTTTTTCTTGAAAATTTTCTTTCTGTGAATGCTTGAAATCGTCCATCTCGATTTCCTCTGCATTGCCGGTGGTAACAGTTTGAGACTTAGGCCTATGTTTGTGTTTTTTCCTTTGTTTATCACTTTGACTGACTTCAAAATCCTTCTGGGCGGGGACACTGTCTGTAGCACTAACCAATGCATGGACAACAAGATCTTTGCGACTAGTGCTATCTGAGTCGTCTTCTGATGATTTATATTTAACACTGTGTTTCACATCTTGGGATTTATTACCTACTTTAATCCTTGGTAAAGGCACAGGCTTTTTAAAAACGGGAAGACTTTTAGTAACTACAGTAGGATTTGGTTTATTTCGTGAACTATCACTATTGCTCTGAGAGCTCGATTTATCCAATTCCTCAAACTGCATTAAAGGACTATTACTAATTCCTTCTAAAAGTCTGTCATTACTTACATTTTCATTAGAATGAACATCGGCCATAAAAATGTCACTTTGATATATTTCTTCTTTCATTATTGCTTCTGATTTTACAGTTAGAACTGAAAGTTTTTCCGAATGTTTCACTAATGGCCGGCCTACATCTAAATCATTCAATTGGGGTATACTTTTAGATTTTTCATGTGTTTGAATACCGGTAAATCCTTGGTTTTTAGTGAAAGCTTCATCTTCGCTACTGGAAAGAAAGCCGATACCACTTGTAAGAAGCTCAGTGGTAGATTCATGTTTTTTATAGCTTTCATCACCACTACCTGTATCCTTATGTTTAATACTTGACAACTTATGTGGACTTTGTTTCCTATGATCTCCATGTTCAGCAATCTAAAGAAAATTACAAAAGATAAGGTTCAAAGCAACTATAATTTTTCAGATTGTTGTTAGCAAAACATGATAATTAAATAATTTATGATTATGATACATTATTTTTACCATGTGTGCAAATAATCCTACCTAACCCCAATACAAAGAGTGCATGTTGGAGAGGGGTGGATGCAATAGGGAAGGGTAAAAGTGGGGACTGGAGAATAATGTAGGAGTGCTTATTGACATCGTGGAGCTAACTAGTTCTGATTTCTGTGAAAATGTTTTCACAGTATTCTACTTGGTAGGTAGTGTATTAGAGCATTATGAAAGGTGAAGAGTGTATTTGTATAACAGAGGAATTAGTCATGTACAGGGATGATTCCAAGAAGATTAATGGATATGAAGTATGCAGGAAAGAGACCACAAGGATGACCAAGGAATAAATGGGAGGAACAGATAGCAAGTGTGCAAGTGAGAGGAGGAGAGTGGAAGAGAGTATAGGAGGAAGGATGATGAAAGAAGAGAGGGAGATGGAGATATTTTACTAAACGGACCTGGCCTCAGGCTTGAAACAGTTCATGATGATGATGATGAATAGGAATTTAACTTAAAAGAAAAAATCGAACAAGGCGTTAGGAAGGCCTAGTATGCAATTTATTCTTTAATGTAAAACTATTGATATAAAAACTATTGCCCATGCCTTTTATTTTAAACTGAAAGTGTTTGGAGTGCAAAAGGTATTTTTGTACTTAACTTCTTGCGTTTCTTTTTCTTTTCTTTGGTTTCCTTGAGTGCAGCACGAAGTAGAGAATCAAACTTTGCTCGCGTTTCTTGAATGATTGGAGAAGTATGGGTGAGTGGTATTTCATCCTCAATATTTTTGCTATGTTTCTTCATCAAATTATATTTATTTTGCGTAAAAGAATATTCTAAATATCTCTAGACTTCAAATATAGCACAATTCACAACTTATAGTTTGTGTTTACAAAGACGCCAAAATCAAAACACTTCAAAATGTTGTTTATAAACAACAATGCTGTCAACCACACAACATTAAGATCCTTGAGTTTAGTTAGATCCTATATTGGCGTTGCTTGTTGTGGTGTTGATGAAGTTTCATATATTAAAATATATTTGTTCGTTGCAGCCTTAGCTATATGAATTTTAACATTTCAAATGTATAAGTTCAAATATGATTAATTTCTTATCCTTTATTTATAATGTATATACTTCATTAAGATAACTTACAATCCTCAAATTCAATCGAAATAAAATAGCTCTAGTGCAATACGTTTGGGCTATTTTAATACGAAATGTAATGATTTTTAGTTTAAAAGAGAAGTTTTCCCATCCATAAAGTCACCGAGTTTTGATAATTATAGAAAACCAGAAATATAACGCAACTTTAGACATTCTTACAATAATAATTTCTTTATTATTATTATTATTATTATTATTATTATTATTATTATTTTATTAAACAAAACTAGTAGTATTGTTACCAAATTATATATTAACTTTTTAACTGTAAAATTAATATGTACTGCAAAGTGAAACATTTTTGTATTTAATGACGTCTCCATGTGTAGTGTTACACAAAGATGTTATTCTTCACTGTGTGGGATGTAGAAAAATCAACAGATTAAATGAGTTTGATGATACGGGTTAGGTTGTGTGTTAATTAAATTGACTTTCTTTCTAATAAGGGTCTATTGCTGCATATGACGGGACAGTCACAGAACCACTCACATGCAGCGAAAGGGGTAGTAATTAACTGTGATGAGGCTACTTCTTTTGTTTTTAATATAACCAAAATATGGCGTTTGCATTTTCTTTTCTTTTTTGTGGGGGGGAAGAGGGGGGGAGGTGCTTAAAATATTATCTCTGTCTTGTTTTGGAAGTTTTAAAATCCAACTATTATCGCATCCTTGCAGTAGGTGGGCGTGTATCTCGACACATCTAATATTGTTTTATAAACCAACTGAGGGTTTACATAAAAGGCGTTATGTCAAAATGCTAGATGGGGAGCACAAAATGTGTATACCTAAGGTGTGTATTAAATATATTTTAAATAATTTGCGTTTGGAGAAGAATGTTTAAACAAATATATTGTGTAAACATAGATTTTTTTTTTCTTATTACATCCATCTAAGAGCGTAGGTCATTTTGATAGCAATTACTGCTTGTGAGTTGGGACCCGGGAGGAAATCGCTATATTTGGACATGTTAGCTTTAAAGGCTCTGAACCGTGAGGTACAGGAAGGTGGAATATAACATATAATCAAGTTAATACGTGGTTGGCTAGGAAGGACAATAGGAATGAAGCTCTGGGTGGATTACAAGAGAGTTGTTGAACAATTATCTTTCATGATTGAAATGGTCTCAGAAGTTTGATTATTGGAGTAAATGCTAGATCTGTGAGTTCAGGAAGAAACTCAAAGAAAAGTAAAATAAGAAAGTATTTACTGATCATAGGTTCAACTACGAATCACAAATTCTTACATCTCTTACAATTAAACTATAGAGAACACAAAGGACTTCCACCAATCATTAAACAAATAGTTTTAATACAAGTTGTTTGTGCTAGTCTTAACATTATTTTTCTTATTTGAAGACCAACATTTTAAACGCTGTCGAAAATATCCCATCATCATTGAGCACTAACATTTGTTTTATTGCACTTTTTTTTTGTATGAAAATTATTATAAATAATATAAACATTCTAAATGAAAGAGTTGTGTTTATGGTTGATTAACTTGGTACTTGTTTTCTATTCTATATTCGAAAAATTAATAAGGAATGAAGTTTTTAAGAACTATTTTGGTGAAAAAAACCAAACGTAATAAATACCCACCCAGTTTCAATAAAATATCGATGGTTAAAATGCAAGTAATTAGAAATTAATAATGTGCTATCACTCTAAAAGCGCATGATAAAGAAAGTATAGTGATATATTTAATATGTAGATACTTATTTTTTAAATGCAACAATGTTTTTACTTATAAACTCATTCCTGAAAATCAATATGATCGTCTTGGAAACAGCGTTTGTTTATAGTAAATTGTTGGTAAGACTAGGAATTGGGTCATGTAGAAATAGCTAGGCTCAAATCGATTATGAAAGTAGAATACTCTGGGAAATGACCATATATAGTATTCTAGTACATAGTAATCAAACCAATTAAATAAGGTGCTTAAGTAAATTATGCAAAAAAAAACCCACTTCGTCAACGTATCTGTTAGGCCAATACGCATTATATCGATAATGATAATGGAGTAGAAATGAGGTATGTAGAGTTTAATAAGAAGTGTATACACATTTGCGTAGAAGGACAGTGGGGAACCATTGAGGAAAAAGCATCTTCAGTACATCCAAACGAGATTCGAACCTTTATATCTCCGACAGTGGCAATCCAGTTCAACACGAGAGTGACTTATTAGACAATTCGACCATCAATGCAGATTAAAATATGTGAAGCATATTAAAATGTTTATTTGTTTGATTAAATTAATAAATAACCAATTTAATGATTGTGTCACTTCGACTGGCATAGGTAATCTAATTGAACTAAGTTTATTATAACTTAATTAAATTAACTTTAACTTAGCAAAACGTAATTCAAGTAACTGAACATAAGCTATATTAATTTTAGCACTTCGGGGCTTTAAACCTTAAAATAAAAGTTTTATTTTTATTTTTTAGCGTTAAAACTGATTGAAAAAGTATTTCGAGGTAAATATATTTGATGATAGACATTTTTAAACTATTACATTTAAATTAAATATAATAGAAAAGTGATAAGTATACACGTGAATCTAATCCAATATGTTTGACCTAGTGTACCAATAATCTACAACTGAGCTAAGCCAAAGGTCCTGAGTTCGATTCCAATGTCCAAATATCACTTTTCAACCATATTTAATTTAGTTTATAGATATATCAAGATACAGCTATATCCGTAAACCAAATTAATTTTTCTCTTTATTCATGAAAAAGAGAAAAGTCCCAAAAGTAATTATTGTGATATGTTTTGACCAAAAATCATAAACAACTAAAAATTAACGAAATTATATTTTAAAAAGGAGAGGAAAAATAAAGTGAATGATTAAGCATGCCTCTCTGTGGGTAGAAAGCGCATCATAAATGGGAAATTAAATAATTAAATATTAAAGACAATGCCTTTCTCGCACTTTGTAAACTCAAGAGACTTGAGGAGGTTGTCTACCGGAAAACTGAAACGGGTTGCTAACGTCTAGAAATCCCGCATTATTTAATTAATTGTTGATTATTTTAAAATATAGCTCACACCAATTGAGGCAAATGGTATTAACAATTATTATTATTATTATTATTACTATCATCACTAGGTGTTCTGTCTTACGACAGGCCAATCAATTCCTTTTGTCAGTGAACTTAGACCACCAATGCACTGCCTCCCTCAACTCTCAGAATGGAAGTCCTTCTTCCTAAGCTCCTCTTTCCCTCAACCTTGCCTTCTATGACGTCATGCAGAAGAGAGTTCCTCCTAAGGATGTGTCCGATCCAGTTTACTATGCACTGAATGTCCCTATATAATTCAAAACAACAAAACAATACCTTTCAAATTTTATGATTATAAAAAAAAATCCCTAAAAGGTGAGATAAACTTATTCTCTACATAAGTTTGACTTCTAATTTTAACTTGCATATAAATATTGTAATGAAAATCGTCATAAATATTCGAAGTAGACCTAACGATTTTTTTCCATTATGAATACTGAGAGAATTATTAAAATTATAATTTACATTTTCACCAAACGTTTATGAAATATAAAATCATCATATTATTTTGTATTCTGATAAATAACCGTAATATTATTCAATAACTATGCACGTTACTAATGAAAATATAAAATGCTATAACTTATAGACCAAACAAATGAATGTACTCAGATAACATTAGATGGGTAAGACTTGTATGATCGCAAACTCCAAGCACAAATGTTCTATCTAGGTCGATATATTGATGTCATCGTGCCTTCCTCCGATTGTTCCACACAGGACGTTTACACCACTTTACACGGCGGCTGGTGGCTGGGTACACACTTATCTAGCAAAACTGCTTTAAGCAAAACCATTTTTACTTAAATATGCTTAAACATGTTTTTTCACAAAGAGATTGTATTAAAACTGTTTTATGACAAAGAAAACTTAAATAACATGTTTTGTCTACAATGTTCTCCTCTTTTTACCATAACAAACACTTTGACATAATGAACGGTTTACGTTATAATAGCAAAGAAACGTTCTAGGGCTCCATTTTTTCAAGATGGCTAGTATAAAATAACTATTTTGGAACTATATTATGTTTTACTTAACACAAATAAATGTATTAATATGTAAAATTTCGTATCAAAAAGTAAACGATTGCTATGCTTAGCAACACCACTATTACGGCCAGGCTAGGTTAAGTTAGGTTGGTGCTCTGTTTGTGTACCCCCCTCTCCCCCGAGCCGCACTCCCTGAAGC